>JAMPIV010000786.1:0-15222 GCA_024509875.1 Oreohelix idahoensis
CTTACATCCCGGCAACAATATCCAGATCCTCAGTTCCTCTTTACATCCTGGCAACAATATCCAATCTGTCCATTTCCTCCTGTTAACACCCTGGCATCAATACCAATCTGCTCCAGCGTCTGCTTACATCCTGGCAACAATATCCAGACGTCAGCTTTTCTACATCCTGGCAACAATATCCAATCTGTCCAGCTTCTCTACATCATTCTGATGTATTCTTGATGCTGGACGGACACTCTGAATTTAATCTATCACATTTGGTGTGTCTTATTGAGTCATGATGCTTGACTCACACTGAGATTAATCTATGAACATTTGATGGGCTAATGTATTCATGATGGTGACTCACACTGAATTAGTCTTATCAACAGGTTGGTGTGCTGATTGGATCATCGATCGCGGACTCCCTCTGAGATTAGTCTATCACATTGGTGTCTGATTGTATTTCATGATGGACTTACTCTGAGATTAGTCTATCATCGTTTGGTGGGTCCTGAATGTAATTCATGAGGGTGACTCACTCGAATTAGTCGATCACTTTGGTGTGTCTAATGTATTCATGATGGTGATCTCACTCTGAGATTAGTCTGATCATCGTTTGGTGTGTCTGATGTATTTCATGAACTTGCACCACTCTGATAGTAATCTATCAACATTTGGTGTGTCTGATTGTAATTTAATGAGCTACCATCACTTAGATTAATCTATCCACATTTCGTGTATATGACTGTATTTACCAACTATAACTGCTGGTACAAATTTGTGTTAAATCAAATCATTATTTCTAATTTGACTCCCAAAGATCCAGGAACCATAACTACTGCTGGCCACTTGGCTGAACCTGCACAAAGATTCATATAACAGTCTGGCATCTGTAAAAAGTGTTTTATATGAATTGAACTACTGGTTTGTTTAAATCATTATATTAGTCGCCAATACGTACATGCCTGAGAGAACAGTAGTTTCGGCTGTACTGCGCAACAGTGCTCGGGGATCGTGGGGGGGGGGGGGGGGCATATTGGCCAAAAACACGGCCGAATCATTTCCAGGAAACACACAGCCTCAAACTGACTACTGCTTGCTTTGAGACCATTCAAGAGGACTATCTGAGAGTGTAGGAAGAAGATAAAGTGAAACTTAGAAACAACGAAGGGTGTTAAATCAGATACAGGACAATAATTGATTTTCAGTTCCTAACTTCCAACATATCAATCATTTTTAATTTAAAGAATAAGCTGACTGAATTACCAATAAAGTTATTATTTCTGTTGATGCAATGAAGACATTCTTCTAGCCCCACTAGCTGTTGTTATGTACAGACACAAACATTGTTACCGTTAAAATAAAGCTGAGACATAAGTATTATACCAAACGACAAACCAAAACACAACGCATCCATTTTAACTCTGTCAACGGAGAGGGATACAAATTGTCCAAGGCCATGTAGATAACACAGTATAACATTTAAACCGTCAATTTTGCGAATCACTCCGCCATGTGCCGTTGCTTTGTTACGTTTATTATTTAAAACGGTATTTAGAGATTTAGGCATGCGTCTACACAATTGTCATCCTTACTATGTTTCAATATATGGTGCTGAGTTTTAAAGTGGGATAAACATTTTCATTCTGTCAAAATATTAGGTCCTCGGTTGGAAAAATTTTGAGTATGCTACCTTCCGTCCTTGTGGGTACCAACATTTATAACGACCTTTTTATTGCTTGGCATAGAAGATATTGTAGACTTTCTGTTACAATAAAATTAAACACTCTTGAATCTAATCCACTTTTTGTGCAATGTCAGCCACTGGACTTTTATTAGCGCAGTGGCCCCCTCTTCTTGATTATACGATATTTTTTCTTTCCGGGGGGGCCAATTTCCCCAATAAAATAGCAAACTTCTAGTGTGTACCTGACGTGTGGGTTGGTGTTGTGTGTGATGTGTGGTGCGTGCGTGTGTGTGTGTGTGGGTGTGTGTTTTTGTTTTTTGTTTGTCACAGAAGATAAGTACACATTGATCTTAATCATGTGTCTCTAACACCGGTGACTCAAACATGCAACACTTTAAGTGTGGGCACCCCACCCCACCGACTCAATCCTCAGACCCCCCCCACCCCCCATTTGATGTGAACCCCACTCTTCCCACGGGCCCGTGCCTAAACCAAATAAGTATTTCAGTTTGTGCTTCTCCTATCCTTCCCCAGAGCCGCCGACCCCTCCAACAGTGCCCTGGGTCTTTTCGCCGTTTTTCCCTCGTGGGCACCACCCACCCCCCCCAATTAGGTAGGTCGAAAAAAGTTTTTTTTTTCCACAGTGCCAAAAAATCTGGTCCATTTTCTTACATCCCCCCCCCACCCCACATCCACCAAGTTGTTTTCGGTCCCCCAGGCATTTTTTTTTTTACTAGGTCCACATCAAACCCCCCCTTGTAACACCCCCACCCCCCCCCCATTCTTAGGTAAAGACCAAATAAGACTCCCCCCCTCCCCCCCATGAGTACCCACTTTTTCTGAGCGTGCACATGAAATAAATTTCAAAAAAATCCCCCCCTCTACACGCCCCCCCAATCACCCGCCCCATAAATTAAAGTAATTTTTGTTGAGAGCACTACGACCTGGTGGGTCCACACCCCCACAAGCCGACCCAGTTTTGTGTGGTGGATAACAGAATCCCACGGTCTTAAACTCAAACACCCCAATCACCCCAAAACCGTAAAGGTTCCAGCCCCGAGTGGTCACGGAGTTACCTCGGAAGAAACTTGTGCTTATTAGTACATCTTCAGTAATTACCTTTCTTTATGCGTTTAAACGTTAAAGTATGGTCCCCCCCGCCCCCGTCCCTAACCCCGTGGATATTGATAGACCCCGTAATATACCCCCACCAAACACATACCCACCCAACATACCCCCACCCCAACCCCCATTTAAATATGCCACCAACACATACCACACTCCAAATCCACCAACACATACCACACTCCAATATGCCACCCACACACCACACTCCAAGATGCCAACCTACACATACCATATGGCCACCAACACATATCTCCAAAGCAGAATAACAGAAAAGAGAAAACAGAACACTGGAATAATAACACAGCTCCTTGGTGGACAAACAATGTAAAGAACAAGAATTTAAGGCTGCTGTAAAACTGGTAAGGAATATAAGATATAGTAATTATATAAACACATACTCACAACAGTTTTCCGCATACGGTTCAACATGAAACAAGGTATCATTCCGGGTTGTTATCACTACGAAGTTCCAAGCCACAATGAGCGAGACAAAGCTCAAAGCGGGGAATAGTTATAGTCATTGAAGATCTTAAAAAGATATACGATCGGAGCTGTAGGAATATTCAAGTTGGTTGCGACTACATGCAATGGTCAGAGATGTAAAACTGCAACATTCTGAGAGAAAAACGGGCAATAATAATACGGGGCCAGCGTATAATTGAAAGCTGTGAGTGCTTTGAAACAAGAAAGTAAATAATCGTGCAGGAGCGAAAAGATGTGGGTGTCGAGCTGGTATGAAGAAATGGGGCGATTAGAATCTGGTGTGGTTAAATGATTTATAAGTAGGTGCGGGTACTATAACGCGCAGTACTGGCAAGGGCATGGGCGAGGATATAGAAGTAATAGATCCCCAAGGGTGTGGGAACTATGGACCAGATACTGAAGATTTTGAAATGGATTCATATCGGATAGAAGTAATATTAAATGATTGGTGATATGCGTAGGCAGGAAATCCGTATATTTGCCAGACCATAAAAGGCAATACGCATTCATTACGATAGTCAGTAGGAGAAGGTAAACACAATTTGAAGTTGAACCCTAAAAGAATAGCATTGGGCGCTACTAGCAAGGTTCCAGAGACGTAGCACAATCAGACTGTGGCAAAAAGGCAAAAATACTCATTTGCTAAGTATTTTATGAGGTAGAGCAGGTAGACATTTCGGAGATGATAATAGAATATATGGATGGAAGAGGGACCACTGACTGTAGGGGTGGCATTTCGGTGGGTAGTAGTTGAAAAGATTTTGGAGGCAGGAATCGTGTCTACACTTGGTTATTACTGTCGAGTAATGAGATATTAGGTAATATATGGGTTTTGAACTTAGTAAGGTGACTGACGATTGTAAGCTGACGGAAATACTAAAAAGGGATACTAGAAGGGTCCCACAAAGTTAATAACCTAGGGATGGTCAATATTAGAGGGTTTAAGGGGTAACACTTCCAGTCGGCGGGATGAGAGATATGGTGGGGTGGTGGTGATTGGTTTCTGATAACATGTAGTATAGATGGCCGGGCGTAGTATTATGCGGACGAGGGTAGAAATTTAAGGGGAGAAAGGAGCGCCTGTAGTGATCCAATTACGGCTGATCGTCCGCTGGCCTGGGTTGATCCTAGTCCTCGGTCCTTCAAAGATTGTCTAATGTTGTCCTCCCAGCGGACTCTGGGTCGTCCTCGGGGTCTGGATCCTTGGCTCTTTGTTTTCCCATGCTTGTCGTGGTAGCCGATCTTCTCCCATTCTGCAGACATGGCCAAACCAATCTTAGATTGGACTGTTCTAGTTTTGGGTCTGCATGGGGGTGGATTTTAAGGCCTTGACTATCGTCTGGTTGCGTACCATGTCCTCGAATCTTCTTGTTACTTCAACCACCTTCCTCAGATACCTCATTTCTGAGGTTTGGATCTGGCTTTTATGGGTTGTAGTCATTGCCCATGACTCCCATCCATATGTCAAGACTGGGACATAGGTGGAGCGGTATACAGCCATCTTCGTTTTCTTACCAACCTCTCTCTTGCTGAGGTATCCTCGATTTATGGCCTGAAAAAGTCTCCCAGCTGCTGCTTTTCGAGTGGCCAACTCTTCTTTGATGCCTCCCTTTCGGTCTATAATAGCTCCGAGGTATTTAAAGTGGTCGACCTGCTCCAGGAAATAATTCTCCCAGCTTAATCTGATGTTTTCTTTCTTCTCGTGATATCACCATGGATTTTGTTTTAGAGCTGCTTAATTGACCATCATCTGGCCCTCCTCTTCTCCAGCTCTTCCTTCCAGACTTGCAGGTTGGATTGGAGATGTGCCTCTGATTTAGCAATCAGGGTCAACATCATCAGCAAATGCCAGCTCTGAAATTGGGGCGAACCTGGTCCTCAATCTTCTTCCAGTAACCCACTGCATTACTTTCTGTGGTCTTGGTTGCACTAACATGCCAAGTCGACGTCGACTCCATGAGGAGTTCGTAAATGGATTCGAGTGATATAACGTCTATCACGGTGGCACAAGGTGATATCCTAGGCCATCTTATCTCTGTATACTCCAGCTTGAGGATGATCAAGGCGGTGAACAAGAAGTATTCATGGGGAGATGTGACCTGTCTTAATTTCAAAGCTGGCATATTTCTGATGACGCCCTGATTGTCACTGTGGCACATCTATCCCCACAAGTAACTGAATGAAGAAAGCTGGAGAAGAGAGGGATGGCAATTAGCAGCCTCTAAAACAAAATCCATGGTGATATCACGAGAAGAAAGAATGCCATCAGATTAAGCTGGGAGAACAGGTCCTGGAGCATGGTCGACACTTTAAATACCTCGGAGCGAATTATAGACCGAAAGGGAGGCATCAAAGAAGAGTTGGCACACTCGAATAAGCAGCGGGGCTGGAGACTTTTTTTTAGGCCATAAATCGAGGATTCCTCAGCAAGAGAGAGGTTGGTAAGAAAACGAAGATGGCTGTATACCGCTCCACCTATGTCCCAGTCTTGACATATGGATGGGAGTCATGGGCAATGACTACAACCCACAAAAGCCAGATCCAAACCTCAGAAATGAGGTATCTGAGGAAGGTGGGGTTTGAAGTCAACATGAGTGCGGATGTCATGGACGATACTTCAAGGCCTAAAATCCCACCCCTGCATAATACCCAAGGAGAACAGTCCCAACTAAGATGGTTTGGCCATGTCTGCAAAATGGGAGAAGATCGCTACCACGACAAGCATGGGAAACGAAGAGCCAGGGATCCAGACCCCCCAAAACGACCCAGATTCCGCTGGGAGGACAACATTAGACAATCTTTGAAGGACCGAGGACTAGAATGGAACCAGGCCAGGAGGAAGACAGCCGATAGGATAGTCTGGCGCCCTCTCTTCCAAACCTCTACACCTCACAAGTAGAAGGGGAACGACTAAGTTAAGTAAATGACTACTGCTAATTTTCCATGTCTTTGGTATTTTATTTACCTTTTTCCCATATAATATTGAATAGAGCTTTATTACTTCTGTGGTATATATTTGGTATCTTTTTTAGTATTTCGTACTTAGAATGTCGTGGTCCTGATACATGAGTTCGATTTCTCATTTATTACCTGTTCTACTTCCTCTACAGTAATTCGGAGTTTAGATAAGATTTTCTCCCCTACATCATTTATCACACTTTTTTCTTATCTCTGTTATGAGTTTTTCTCTTCTCCCTATTTCTTTCTGTCCAAGGTTTTCCTTAGCACTTATATTATAAAAGTATTTAGCTAGGGTATTTGCTTTTTGTTTGTCTGATTCTGCCCGTTCTTGAATTTTGATAGTAGGCATTGCTGTTCGTTTTGGGTTCCCCTTAAGTGTGTTTAATCTTTTCCACACCTCTGTAACTGAAGGAGTGCTTGGATTGAGGGTTTGGCAGAAGATTTTTCAGCAAGCATCCTTTTCCTATAATATTATTTTATTTGTTTCATTTCCTATTCTCTTATACTATTCTTAGTTAACTTGGGTCCTATTTCTTCTTTATGTTTGTAAGGCTTGTTTTCTTTCTTTAGTTTTGTCTGTACATTGTACATTGGACAAGAGACTAGTTCCACAGTTTTGTTTATTCTTCTTTTTTTCGTTTCGTTGATTATTTACTTTCTTGTTTCAGTATTTCTTTTAAATTTTACGGTTTTCTGTATTATTATTGTTCTTTTTTTTTCTCTCATCACTGTTGTGTTTTACGTTTTCCATCTGCTTGTATCGCCAATTTTGTTGAATATTTCTCATCATCGTATAGTTTTTTTGTAGTACCTATATGTAATTTTTGTCTTTGTCACCTGTTTGTGGCTGATGAAGGGTAAAACCCAAAACGTCCCTTGTTTCCTGTGAACCGTAATTTGTAAAACTGATTAAATACCGTGTTATTTATTTTAATACTTATATTCCTTACCAGTTTTACAGCAGCCCCTTAATTTATTGTCTGTACATTTGTTTGTCCACCCAAGGAGCTGTGTTTTTTATTCCAGTGTTCTGTTTTTCTCCTTTCTGTTATTCTGCTTTGGAGATATGTGTGGTGGCATATGGTATGTGTGGTTGCATATTGGAGTGTGGTATGTGTGGGGTGGCATATTGGAGTGTGGTATGTGTTGTGGCATATTGGAGTGTGGGTATGTGTGGTGGCATATTGGAGTGTGGTATGTGTGGTGGCATATTGGAGTGTGGTATGTGTTTGGTGACAATATATTTCCGTGTCTTCATTATCCGTTTACGTTGACATCTAGAAACTGGGATAATACTTTTAACGTTTAAACGCATAAAGAAAGGAAATTACATGAAGATATATAAATAGCAAAGTTTTCTTCCAACTTTAACTTCCGAGGACCACTCGGTGCTGGAACCCACGGCGCACGTGCCCCGTCCATCAAGACGGTAGTTATGCCACTGAACAACACAAAACATCATCACAAATGCAATACAACTATGTTATAAAATTTACTTTTATTTACAAAGCTTGACGGTCACCACGCCTGTGGAAAATATACTTTAAATGTGCACAGCTCAGAAAACGTCTCCATCATAGCTGACAGACACTGGAGTTGGGTTGGCCATGTCCTCAGAAGAGACCCCGATGCCATCACAAGAACAGCTATGCTATGGACCCCTGAAGGAAAACGAAAGAGAGGCCGACCAAAAACAACTTGGCGGAGGACTGTGGAGGCGGAGATGCAAAGAATGAACCAGAGTTGGGGCACTGTACGAAGGATGGCCGCCGACCGAGCAAAGTGGAATCAATTTGTTGTTGCCCTACAAGACGCCACCAGGCGTAATGGCCACTGACTGCTTTGACGGTCGGCGGCTAATGGGGAAATAAAAGAAATCTGAAATAATATTAAGTCTAGGAGGCCCCAGTGAATACATAACAGTTAGAATCGATGAATTTAAGTTTTTTGCTAGGACCCCCCCCCCCCCTCCCTAACCCCCAACAATAAAATTGCATATTTGAGTCAACCGCGTTTTAGAGACACATGAATTAAACATAAATTTGTTCTTTTCTTCTGGATGAACCACACACACCCACACACACACCCACACACACACACAATCGCACGCACACACACACACACACACACACACACAAACCACAAGCTACCAGGTAAAAACTAAGATAAAGTTTGCTACTTTAATTGGGAAATTGGCCCGAAAGAAAAAATATACGTTTTTATAAAAGAAGAGGGAAAATTGCGCCTAATAAAAGTCCCAGTGGCTGACATTGCCACAAAAAGTGGATTTTTTTTTAGACTCTTCAAGAGGTTTAATTTTATTGTAAACAGATACCCCCTCGACCTACCAATATCTTCCTATGCCAAGCAATAAAAAATGTGTTATAAAATGATGGTACCCACAAGGAAGGAAGGTAGCCTACTCAAAATTTCCAACCGAGGGACTAATATTTGACAGAATGAAATTGATTACCCACTTTAACTCAGCACCATATATTGCCAAACATATTAAGGATGACAAATTCGTGTAGACCGCATGCCATAATCTCTAATAACGTTTTAAATAATAAACGTAACCAAAGCAACGGCCAACATGGCGAGTGATTCGCAAATTGACGGTTTAAATGTTACTACTGTGTTATCTACCTGGCCTTGGAAAATTTGTCCCTCTACGTTGACCAGAGTTAAAATGCATGCGTGTTTTTCTTGTTGTCGTTTGGTATATATACTTTTGTCTCAGCTAATTTTAACGGTAACAATGTTTGTGTCTGTCCATACAACAGCTAGTTGGGGCTAGAAGAATGTCTTCATTGCATCAACAGAATATAACTTTATTGCGTAATTCAGTCAGCTTATTCTTCTAAATTAAAAATGATGATATGTGGAAGTTAGGAAATGAAAATCCAAAATTATTGTCCTGTATCTGATTTAACCACCCTACGTTGTTCCTAAGTCTTTTTCTTCTTCCTACACTCTCAGACGTCCTCTTGAATGTTCTCAAAGAAAGCAGTAGTCAGTTTGAGGCTGTGTGTTCCTGGAAATGAGCCCCCCCCCCCTGACATCCCCGTGTAAATACAGTCATATACACGAAATGTTGATAGATTAATCTAAGCTGGAGTCAGCATCATGAATACACTCAGACACACCAGATATTGATAGACAAATCTCAGCTGGAGTCAGCATCATGAATACATTCAGACACACCAGGTATTGATAGACAAATCTCAGCTGGAGTCAGCATCATGAATACACTCAGACACACCAGATATTGATAGACAAATCTCAGCTGGAGTCAGCATCATGAATACATTCAGACACACCAAACGTTGATAGACTAATCTCAGAGTAAGTCACCATCATGAATACATTCAGACACACCAAATGTTGATAGACTAATCTCAGAGTGAGTCAGCATCATGAATACAATCAGACACACCAAATGTTGATAGACTAATCTCAGTGTGAGTCACCATCATGAATACATTCAGACACAACAAATGTTCATAGATTAATCTCAGTGTGAGTCAGCATCATGAATACAATAAGACACACCAAATGTTGATAGATTAATCTCAGAGTGAGTCAGCATCATGAATACATTCAGAAAGGATGTAAGAGAAGCTGACAGATCTGGATATTGTTGCCAGGATGTAAGAAAAGCTGACAGATCTGGATATTGTTGCCAGGATGTAAGAGAAGCTGGCAGATCTGGATATTGATGCCAGGGTGTAAGAGGAACTGACAGATCTGGATATTGTTGCCAGGATGTAAGAGGAACTGACGGATCTGGATATTGTTGCCAGGATGTAAGAGAAGCTGACAGATCTGGATATTGTTACCAGGGTGTAAGAGGAACTAACATATCTGGATATTGTTGGCAGGATGTAAGAGAAGCTGACAGATCTGGATATTGTTGCCAGGATGTAAGAAGAACTTACAGATCTGGATATTGTTGTCAGGATGTAAGAGAAGCTGACAGATCAGGATATTGTTGCCAGGACGTAAGAGAAGATGACAGATCTGGATATTGTTGCCATGATGTAAGAGGAACTAACAGATCTGGATATTGTTGCCAGGATGTAAAGAAGCTGACAGATCTGGCTATTGTTGCCAGGATGTAAAAGGAACTGACATATCTAGATATTGTTGCCAGGATGTAAGAGGAACTGACAGATCTGGATATTGTTGCCAGGGTGTAAGAGAAGCTGGCAGATCTGGATATTGTTGCCAGGATGTAAGAGAAGCTGAAAGATCTGGATATTGTTGCCAGGATGTGAGATGAACTGAGTATTGTGATTAGGATGTAAGAGGAACTGACAGAGCTGGGTATTGTAGTCAGGATGTAAGAGAAGCTAACAGAGCTGGGTATTGTAGTCAGGATGTAAGAGGAGCTGACAGAGCTGAGTATTGTGGTCAGGATGTAAGAGAAACTAACAGAGCTGGATATTGTAGTCAGGATGTAAGAGGAGCTAACAGAGCTGAGTATTATAGTCAGGAAGCAAGAGAAGCTGGATATTGTAATCAGGATGTAAGAGAAGCTGGGTATTGTAGTCAGGAAGTAAGAGAAGCTGGGTATTGTAGTCAGGATGTAAGAGGACCTTACAGAGCTGGATATTGTAGTCAGGATGTAAGAGGGGCTGACAGATCTGGGTATTGTAGTCAGGATGTAAGAGGAGCTGGGTATTGTAGTCAGGATGTAAGAGGAGCTGGGTATTGTAGTCAGGATGTAAGAGGACCTTACAGAGCTGGATATTGTAGTCAGGATGTAAGAGGGGCTGACAGATCTGGGTATTGTAGTCAGGATGTAAGAGGAGCTGGGTATTGTAGTCAGGATGTAAGAGGAGCTGGGTATTGTAGTCATGATGTAAGAGGACCTTACAGAGCTGGGTATTGTAGTCAGGATGTAAGAGGGGCTGACAGATCTGGGTATTGTAGTCAGGATGTAAGAGGGGCTGACAGAGCTGGATATTGTAGTCAGGATGTAAGAGGGGGTGACAGAGCTGGGGATTGTGGTCAGGATGGAAGAGGGGCAGAAGGAGCTGGGTATTGTAGGCAGGCTGTGAGAGGTGCTGACAGATCTGGGTATTGTAGTCAGGATGTAAGAGGTTCTGACAGAGCTGGGTATTGTAGTCAGGATGTAAGAGAGGCTGACAGAGCTGGGTATTGTAGTCAGGATGTAAGAGGAGCTGACAGAGCTGGATATTGTAGTCAGGATGTAAAGAGGAGCTGACAGAGCTGGGTATTGTAGTCAGGATGTAAGAGGAGCTGACAGAGCTGGATATTGTAGTCAGGATGTAAGAGGAGCTGGGTATTGTAGTCAGGATGTAAGAGGAGCTGACAGCTGGATATTGTATTCAGGATGTAAGAGGAGCTGACAGAGCTGTATATTGTAGTCAGGCTGTAAGATGAGCTGACAGAGCTGGATATTGTAGTCAGGATGTAAGAGGAGCTAGATATTGTAGTCAGGATGTAAGAGGAGCTGACAGAGCTGGATATTGTAGTCAGGATGTAAGAGGAGCTGACCGAGTTGGATATTGTAGTCAGGATGTAAGAGGAGCTGGATATTGTAGTCAGAATGTAAGAGAGGCTGACAGAGCTGGGTATTGTAGTCAGGATAGTGTGAAGCAACATGCCCATCAGATTATCTGAGGAAGACCAGTGTTTCAGCCAGACAATTTTCCGACACTTTTGAGGGAGAGGGGTCAGAACTCACTAGGGAATTTGATTGGCATCAATCAGATGTGGTGGTCTATGACTCAATGCACTTGAACCAGAACTGCATCATCCAATACAGATTTCATTTGGCTGAGGGGCCATTAAATCTCACTTTCTTGCTATCCATCAATGAAGGTTGCTTATTGCACATTGGCATAGCAAAAGACAACAGCATGAGTATTCTCAATACCAGGTGCGGAACCAAACAGAGATAATCTGATGATTGAATCTGTTGTGGTAAAGTGGGATGTTATAAATATTTATAGGGACTTAGTGTACTGACTGAGATCAGCTGTGAAGGTATCTGTATCTAATAAGTGTGGTGTATTACAGATGACCTTACTTGCTACCACATTTATACCTCAGTCAGAATTATTCTGGAATATTGTGATGACTACGTTGAATGTCTAGGGTTATGAAAATGATGAAGTGTAAGTCACAACAACAACAGACAGATAAACAATTTAATTTATTCCACAACACTTTACAACACTGTGACACTCACACACATAAAACACTCTATAAGACTATCTTAAATGAGTCAAGTGTTTAAGTTAAAGATATATGTATTAAATTCTTGTCAATAATGGATATCCTGATTCAACTACACAGTGAACCAGGAATCACAATCAAATGTAATTACAAGTAATATGTACACAGTTTATATATATGAACTTTGTATTGACATAGTTTTTTATTATTATTATTCTATGTGTGTAATTTGTGCAGTAGTAATATGAGGTAATACTGGTTTTGTTCAAGCTTGGTTGTTGTTTTTCATCATGACTTCAAGTGTTTGATTATCGGGGAAATAGTATTGGGAAACTTTCACAGTTCCTGTCATTTGAACCAATTAATTGTCCCTCTGTGGTTAACAAAATGTCAATTTTGAGGGGGCACATAATGTTGAGCTACTCTGGCCACAGAAGCTTATCTTTCGTGATGGCGGCAGGAAAAGACTCCTCTGCTCGATTGCTTCCTGTGTTCTGGAGACACCTCACTGGTCGCTATCTGGACCAAGGAGTATGCTGTCAGCCTCTGGATTTCAGCAAAACTCAGACCAGGTGCTGCTTCAATAACTAGGACCACAGTCCCTGAAACAAGAAGGTTGTACCTCCTACTTCAGATCTAATTTATAATCTATTTCTACACTGAACACAATACAGAACAAACACTGAGTTCAGAGCGACAGGCCAACTGCTATCTTCATCTGAAACAATTTACACCAGTTTTCTCCTCCTAAATGGTTACTACGCCTCTGCAATTCCAGACTTAGTTCCTTCTAGTCAATAAGATAGGTGTCAGTGTACTGTTTGGCAATTCCATGCAGTTTTTTACTTTTCTCCGACACCCTCTGTTCAGGCTGGAGCATTATAGGCTTTATCTCCTGTTTGCCACTGAACTACACATATATATACAGGCATAAATTAACAATTTACATTCAATTTTCATTAAAAGATACTGAATGGTTCAAGCTTACCACAATTTCCATGAAATAATACACAGATACGTTGACTGGCGATGAATAATGGCACAAATTCCGATCTGCCTCTGTCCCAGACTTTTATTTAGAAAAATATGATCTGGCTGTCAACGCACTGTTTCTTAGTAAGTTTATTTTAAAGTGTGGCACTGACCTGACGCTCCTAATTGACTATATTGGCGGGTCTAACCAATCGGTCCATGTTTACACAGCTTTTCAAAAAAGTACCCCTACTCACGTTTCCCTAACAACAAAAAATTAGTATTTGCTTAGCCCCGACAAATCGTGTTTAGCTCTTACATTTACTTCTATCCAATCAAATAGGATGTTACATGGTGGCCCATTTTTTCCCGTACAATGGTGGTTTTCAAATCATGCCACTGTGCGCTTATTTTTTTGTGTTGTCTGACCCCCTCACTATTTTCTTTTGGCTATAATTTGTTAATTCCTAGACTATTTGCGTAACACTAAACATATTCTTTGTCAGCAAGTCCTAAGGAACCCAAATATATAAGTTTTTAATGGGCTAAGGGGCTGCGTTTCAAAATATGCATTTTCTAGGACAGTCGTGTAAGTTTTTTTATTTTTTTATGTTTAGAACCGCCACCTGTTCACTGCCTTTTCGACTGTGTCTGTCATACTAATGGTCAGGATTTCAGACATAAAACAGTAGAATGTCATGTTTCCCAATAAGCGTTTTACAGGTTTTTAAACCTAACTCTCGTAGTTGTAGCGTTTTTTAATCACGGTCTATTTGAAAAAAAGTTAGTGCCTCTGGCCTTTCACGCGGGGAGGGTATTAATTTTGTATCGCGAGACGCGTGTTAGTTAGGTCGCATGCGTTCCTGCTTTCAGCCCTCCCCTCTCTTTCTATCCTGAAAGTTCATCTGTCTTTCCGTTTATGTTAGACGTAGTGTAATTAATGTTAGTATTAATTTAGGTCATTAATCAGCTTGCGTAATCTCAAGGTTTACTTAGAAATGTGCAAGTACACGTTTTATTGTAGAAAGCGTTCTCTGTTGGGATGCAGTAGGCTTTACTATCAACGTGAACCGTTACAAGTTATGCAGACGAATTAGAAAACCAAGGAGTTTTTATTGTCAACTCAGCATACCGTCATCTATTGACACAGTGCGTACGCTATTGGAAAACAAACTTGGTCTTTAACCATTTCTTCTCATTCCTTATGGAATAGTATTCGTTAGGCCTTTACATTACTTTTTTAATTTATTATGTGATTTAGAATGTTTACTTGTGTTTTAATGATAAGTATGTGGTGCATATAAAACAAATATTATAATGGTTGCTGTTGTGCAGGTATACAATATGACCATATTAGATTTGGGGTCAGAGTGGCTAAGAGGTATGCGTCCGCCTCAAATTCTAGAGCTACCGGGTTTGATTCCCAGTAGAGGAAATATAATTTATGAATGTTAAATGTTCAGAATCATGGGCCTAAGGATGTCATTCCCCCCCCCCCCCCCACCCCCACCCCACCCCCCCCAATCCCCCATCCTCATTGGTATTGAGATTGGATGCCTAACCATCTCGATCAGGGCAACAAATCAGGTGTTGTCCTTTGTGCAAGATGCGCAATGTTTAAAAGTCCTATGGCAGTTGGAATCATAAAGAGTAGGCCATAAGGCCTGCTGCCCTGGCAAAATCTAAAAATTTAAAACCTACCCACCATATACGAGTATATTTATAGAATGTGTGATTCTTAGATTTCACACATTGGGATTCTCGTCAGTGCTACAGAGTTTGTGCACTGTGCTGAGATCCCT
>JAMPIV010000787.1:0-53615 GCA_024509875.1 Oreohelix idahoensis
TCAATTCAGTCACAACATAAAGGCACAGTTCACAAATATAAAGCAACTTATCTTATACTGGCGAAAAACTCCTGACCTCTGGAACAACAACAAAGAATTCCTCAGCACACACAGTTCAGCGCTAAGACGATATAACGCTGAAGAGCTATCTGAACTTGCCTCCAACACAACAGCAACAATGGCACAGGAACTGGTTTTCAAGTTGACAGCAACGATGATACAGGAACTGACTTTCAAAATAACAGCAACAACGACACAGGAACTGGCAATGTAAATACAGGAGCGTGTCGCAGTAGTTCATGTAGGATGCTGTAGATCTATAGTAGCGAATGTCGTTTGGGTAACAGCCTGAAAATGGCGACCACTGTAGAATGTTGAGGTATTACCAACTGTAGCAGATTGGTGTACTGGCACTGTTTAAAGTAGTTGGTACTGCTACAAATGTAAGTATGTTGACATACACGCCCACACAGGGCTACTGTAAATAGGTCATGAAGACGTCACAGTAACACATGATGATGAAGTCAGGAAGCGATGAACGACTGGTGACGTTTCCAAACAGTTTATTACAGTACAATACAAATCACGCTGACATCGACACATACATTGTCATCTGAACAAAGGTTCAACACATCATGGACGTAATAACACGCCAATACACCTCTGGCAAAATAAAGGCCGCATGGACAACGGGCTTACATATATAATTCATTGGTAATCTGGTTCAACACCTTTGGCGAACAATAGGCCGCATGAGCATCGGGCTTACATCTATAATTCATTGATACTTCAATTCAACACCTCTGGCAAACAACATGCCGCATGAACAGCGGGCTTACATCTATAATTCATTGGTACTTCAATTCAACACCTCTGGCAAACAATAGGCCGCATGAGCAGCGGGCTTACATCTATAATTCATTGGTACTTCAATTCAACACCTCTGGCGAAAATATTGTTACTACTTCTCCGCACCGGGAGTAAGTCGCCTAAATAACTCAGAATTCATGACAATAACAAATAGGTTCAAAATGTTTCTTTACCTGCTCTGCCTTCCATGAATCTAACACAAAAACACTTGCCATTTCCTAGGCTTATAACTCTATGCCAGCATCACATTAAAGGGGAGGGGGGATCTTAAACACTATTAAATCACAGAAGAACTCTGATCCCCTTTGACACTGCCAGAGCAAAACGCTGAGCGACTTGTCAGCTCGAAAAACGTCAGGCGACTGCCCAAAGCAACAGTCTTCCGATCGCGCCCAAATCATTGCGCATGCGCCCGGATAATGGCGTGATGTGAGCCCAACTCACACCGTACCAAGAAGCAAAGTCTAAAACCATATAAGGCAATCTCGAACAATCTGGAAGGAACACCCAAACCGAAGATCGGCCGAGTTAAGGGACATAACAAATAAATCTAACCTGTATCAAAAGGAAAACATAATCACAGGTTACATCCCTTTGACCATAAATATAAGAAAAGTAAAATAAAGTATTCATTACAGGCAAACCATAACAGACTGTAACAATGTTGTCACTGTTTTGCTCTTTATAAAGCATTAGGAAACTAATGTAACTACTTTTTTTTTTGTACGCCCTGATTATCTGTTATATTAGATTCTATTTTTTATTTGTCTTTATCTCTCATTCTGTGTGCGTATGTGTTTGTTGTTTCAATTGTTTGGAGTAATATAATCACGAATGTGTGTGTGCAAATATTTTTAGCTTTGTTAATTAAGCTTTTCTTAGAAATAATTTTTTAGTCTCTAACTATATTGTTAACATTTTTTATTCAACCACGTTTAATTGCAAGTGTTATTACCTTACAGATAACTATCATGTTTATTATTTCTTGTTAAGTTATTATAAATTTTTTATGATGTTGTGTTTATGAGAAGCTGATTGATTTTATTCAAATTTGGGGAAATAATTTATGAAATATTTGTATTTTCGTGGCACGCGGTTGCTACACTTGATAGTCTAAATGCAAAGACACTTTTTAGTTACTCTGCAAGTGTTTGTTTTTTTTTTAGTTTTAAATGCGGTAATAAACTCTAGGAATTTTTCAAATAGTTTTTTATTATTTTTTCTCACTAGAAAATGTCTTCGTCCTAATACGTTTTGACCATTTTGTTCAAATGTTTGTTATTATGCTGCTGTTCTTACTTTTAATATCGTGTCTCAATATGTCTTTCGTGTATCCGGGAACAAGTTAATGTTCTTTTCTGTCCGCAGACCATGTCCTCTACTGTTTTTATTTTGTGCAAGTGCCTAGTACTCATTTTTCACTTTGATGTTGTCACATAAAAATTGGATCGATCTCGGTTCCTCTCCGGCAGTATTTAGTTACATTTTTGTGAGTAATAAATGTATGTGATCAGCACATTTTCTTTCTCTGCAATCAAGCAGATATTTTATACTATAAAATTATCTTACACTCATAATTCGTCATGAACCCAGGGGGCCGGTCAGCGACCGAGCGTTGGGTTTACCTAAGGCATGTTTGGCGATAAATTACCTGTCTGCGGACAGATTACAGACACCCACTTATCAGTCGGACACACCTGAACGGAAATGCTGTAATAGTCCGGGCAGATGTAAGAAGTTTTTTGTAAACATTGCCTGAAAGAATCGGATGTTTTCATTTCAATACAAGAGAGAAAACCGGACTGATTCTAAAGACGACGAACTGGAACGGACTACGGACTACGACTTATGGAACTCTGAACACAAGAAGTATAAATGGGAAGGAAGAGGAGCTGGTGGAAGAGATGAGGAAAGCAAAACTAGAAATCCTGGCTATAACGGAAACGAAGAAAAAAGGACAAGGAGTCATGGATCTCGACGGCAACACGTTGCTCTACAGTGGTGTACCCATATCTGAAAGAGCTAAAGGAGGCGTGGGTTGCATTGTGGCCCAAAATCAAAAAGATAGTATCAAGGGATGGAACTTTGTCTCGGAGCGCATTATGGTTGTAAAACTAAAAGAAGGAGAAACCATAGTCAACCTGGTCATAGTGTATGGGCCAAATGAGGATGAGAGAGCAGAGGTCAAGGAGGAATTCTTTGAGCTGCTTCAAAGGACAGTGGATGACTGCCTAGATGAAGTTATCATGCTCGGAGATTTTAATGCCAGAGTTGGAAATGACCATGCTAGATGGGGTGGAGTTATCGGAAGATATGGAGAAGATACTCTCAATGACAATGGAAAGCGACTCCTTAGATTCTGCAGTGAGCAGAATCTGATCATTACAAACACAAAGTTCCCCCATAAGCGCATACATGCATACACTAGATGTGAACCAACCAAGAATGAGAAGTCAGTGATCGACTATGCCATTGTTCAGAGAAGCTCATTCAGATATGTCCGAGATGCAAGAGTCTGGAGGGGGCCAGAGATTGGAAGTGATAACTACCTGCTAACAATCAAACGAACAACTGAAAGAGTTGCTCAGCCTGGAACTGCCCAACATCCCGCAAGAAACCAAGTAAACGAGCAGGAGAAATGAGCATTAGGACCTACAAGCTGAGAGAACCAGAAATTAAGACCAGATATCAGGGGCTTATTGCTACAGCAGTGAGCAACACAGAAGAACGACCTGATGACTTGGAAACCCTCTGGAATAAATTCAAGGATATCATAAAGACAGCTGCTGCAGAAGCATGCGGTGAAGTCCGACTTGGGAACCAGAGAAAGAGGACACCTTGGTGGACAGAAGAAGTCAAAGAGAAAATAAGAGAGAAGAAAATGGCATGGAAACAATACTTAGGAGCTAAAAACACAACAGGACAAATGGAAAAATATAGAGAATATGTGACACTCAGAACAGAAGCAAAGAACAAAGTGCTAGCAGCAAAACAGAAGTCCTGGGAAGAATTTGGAGAAAAGCTAGAAAAAGATGCACAAGAAAACCAGAAATTGTTCTATAAGACCCTAAAGAACATGAGGAAAGAAAAACAATGCCCTCTCAAATTTATAAAGGATAAGCAAGGCAAATTGCTTACTGCCCCGAAGGAAGTAATGGAAAGATGGAAAGAATATTTCTCAGAACTCCTGGATGGTGAGCATGGTGAAGCATCAGAAATGATAACCACTAGCACAGAAGAGAAAACCAATGATGGTGAAGATGACATAAAGATGGAAGAACTGAGGGCAGCACTAGAGAAAATCAAGATGGGCAAAGCAGCAGGGCATGATGGTATAACACCAGAAATGGTTAAGTACATGGGAGCATCAGGCGACCTATTACTCTTAAAGGTCCTACAGGCAGCATGGTGCAACAAGACCATACCAAAGGATGTGGAGATTGCCATCATAACACCAATTTTCAAAAAGAGTGACAATCGACAATGTGGAAACCATAGAGGCATATCCCTTCTCAGTGTCCCTGGTAAAATCTACTCTAGAATCCTAGAGCAGAGACTCTGACGCCTAGCTGAGCCACAATTGGATGAGGTCCAGTGCGGATTCCGAGCAAACCGAAGTACTCAAGACCTAATCTTCACACTCAGACAGCTGAGTGAAAAGGCCCTTGAGAATAAGAGTGAGATCCATCTTTGTTTCATAGATCTGGAAAAGGCGTTTGACAGGGTCCCCTGGAGTAAACTTTGGGACTGTTTGGCAAGGAAGAATATTCCAGCACCTCTGATTCATGCTATACAGAGCTTCTACAAGCCTTGCAGAAATTATGTGAGGACAGCAAACCATAAGTCAGAAGAGTTCAGGACCACCACTGGTGTAAGACAAGGTGATATCCTATCACCTTACCTCTTCATACTCCTTATGGACGATGTCATCAAGGCATGTAAGGAGAGAACAAGAAAGTATTCAGTGGGGTACTGTAAGATGAGACAGGTCTATATTTCGGAGCTGGCATTTGCTGATGATGTTGCCCTGACTGCTAAATCAGAGGCACATCTCCAATCCAACCTGCAAGTCTGGAAGGAAGAGCTGGAGAAGAGAGGGATGGTCATAAGCAGCTCAAAAACAAAATCCATGGTGATATCACGAGAAGAAAGAAAACATCAGATTAAGATGGAAGAACAGGTCCTGGAGCAGGTCGACCACTTTAAATATCTCGGAGCTATTATAGACCGAAAGGGAGGCATCAAAGAAGAGTTGGCCACTCGAAAAGCAGCGGCTGGGAGACTTTTTCAGGCCATAAATCGTGGATTCCTCAGCACGAAAGAGGTTGGTAAGAAAACGAAGATGGTTGTATACCGCTCCACCTATGTCCCAGTCTTGACATATGGATGCGAGTCGTGGGCAATGACTACAACCCACAAAAGCCAGATCCAAACCTCAGAAATGAGGTATCTGAGGAAAGTGGTTGAAGTAACAAGAAGAGACATGGTCCGCAACCAGACGATCCGTCAAGGCCTAAAATCCCATCCGCTGCAGACCCAAATAGAACAGTCCCAACTAAGATGGTTTGGCCATGTCTGCAGAATGGGAGAAGATCGGCTACCACGACAAGCATGGGAAACAAAGAGCCAGGGATCCAGACCTCCAGGACGACCCAGAGTCCACTGGGAGGACAACATTAGACAATCTTTGAAGGACCGAGGACTAGAATGGATTCAGGCCAGGAAGAAGACAGCCGATAGAATGGTCTGGCGCTCTCTCTTCCAAACCTCTACACCTCACGGTAGAAGGGGAACGACTAAGTAAGTAAGTATGAGATTGTGTTGAATCTCTGGTCAACATCATCGGTCTCTGTTCTTTCCTGGCTTTTGATAATCTCATATCTTCTCTTTACGTCGACATCGAAAGCTTTTCTGGTGAGGGGATCCTTCAGTTTCGTGATGTTGTATCTTTTCTGTTTGACCGCAACTGGTCCAGCAGCTCTGAGTTTCACTTTCAGTCTTGCTACTACTAGGTGATGATCACTTCCCACATCTGTGCCTCTTCCTACTTTCACGTCTTGTAGTGCATGTCTCCATCTGCCATTGATCATTATGTGATCTATCTGGTTTCTGTTTCGTCCGTTTGGTGATTCCCATGTTAACTTGTGCACTTCCTTGTGTGGAAAAAGTGTTCCTCCAATGACCAGGTTTTTCCATTTAGTGTTGTTTCCGAAACATGTGCGATTTTTTACATAGACAGGGATTTCTTTTTACATGCGTTATGTTAAAAGATACGTTGAGTGTTATTATAATAATTTATTATTTGTTTTGTATTTTTCAGTAAATGAGAAATCTTAAACTTTATTTATTCGTTAACTTTACTTTCTTGAGAAATCTTAAACTTTATTTCTGCCTATAATTATCATCATCACCTTTCAGCTCTCCAAGGAGCATAGGCCTGTAATAAACTCATACATATTCTTCTGTCCCGTGACATCCATTCTAGATATCTCCGTGTCTTTAATTCTGCCTCTGACATTTAAATTATTTTCCTTAGATCACGAAATTACGAAATCATTAAGTGACAAGTCTCCAATTGAAATGTATTATTGTTTCGAGGAAATAATTTTGTCGCAAATTCTGAACGAATCGCATGAAAATATAAAATTGAAGAAGATAACAGGAATAAAATAAGCTGACGTTTCAGTTGTTATAGTAAAACTATGCATTTATTTGTTAAGTGCACTGATAGTGACTTGTATTAGCGACAGAAAAATCAGCTTTTGTGTTTACATGAAATAAAATTGTTTTAAATCTGAGATGTATCAACGATGTAACGCAAGACTGACCAGCCAGACAAATTAATAAAACTAACAAAAAACAATATGAACACATAAAATCATCATATTTGCTTTTTTCGCTCCTGATGGAGCACGGAGTCACAATACCAGCTGATCTCCTTATAGAATGTCTGCATCTAATCATTTATGAGTTCTTGTAGCAGTGGTTTCTGTAGCACTTTGTGAACATAGATTGTACATTATTATTTAGGCAACCAAAGATTACGATCAGGTTGTATCTAAACTATATGTTTTCTGTAGCACTTTGTGAACATAGATAGTACATTATTATTGAGGCAACCAAAGATTACGATCAGGTTGTATCTAAACCAAATCTTTTAATGTAAGATTAAACTGTAATATATTCGAAGGAGAAACAAAAACTTTTTCCTGTATATATAAGATGTTTAATAAAGGGTTGTAAAATACAGGAAACAAATGGCTGACAGTGAAAGTCAAGTACAAAATAAGCCTGTAAGTATGATATTTAATTGACATTAAGGTCCACAAAATTCCTTGTAAATAACCATTAACTTCGAATCATCAAGTACTGTATGTCATCAGCTTATAGAATAGAAAAGTGAGCACATTAACAGAGTAGAAATGTGAACACACAGACAGAGTAGAAATATGAACACACAGAGTAGAAATATGAACATACAGACATAGTAGAAATATGAACACACTGACAGAGTAGAAAAATGAACATACTGTTAAAGTTAGTTGCTTATCCTCTACAGGACGTGGCAATCAACCCCAGCTTTTATTGGCTGTTTGTGATTTTTCTAGGCAATTTTTTCATTCACTAGTTTGCCATTCCAGCATCTGCCAGCTATGATGGTGTACATGTCCTCTTGCTTGCTCCGAGTAAGCAGATCTCGGTTAGTGATGGTATTCGGCCAAAAGATTCGGATAATTTTTCTTATGCATATTGTGTGAAAAGAGGACAATTTCGACATTTCCTTCTATGTAACTCTCCAGCATTCCGCACCATAGAGAAACACAGAAAACACACAGCTCTGATATAATCGTAATTTGTGTGCTTGTGCTGTACTGAGAGGACTTCCAGATGTTATTTAGACTTAAAAAAAGGCTGTTCTTGCTTTGTTCATTATGTTGTTGATGTCTTTGCTTGCTCCGCCGTCTGGTGTTACTATGCATCCTAGGTATGTGAAGGTGTCTTTCTGTTCCAGTTGTTGATTCCTTACTGATATGGGCTCAGGGTTGCTCACATTGAGCGTCATGATTTCTGTCTTCTTTAGATTGATGTTCAAGCCAACCTGCTGGCTATACTTATTAAGTCTATCCGTTTTTTCCTGGATGTGTTGATGTGAATGTGCTAGTAGTGCAATGTCATCTGCATATTCCAGATCTTCCAATGTAGAAAATGTAGTCTATCTTATTCCTCTTGGACTGCGCTCTGTTGTTTGGCGCATCACCCAGTCTATGATTTTTTTTTTTAAAGTGGTTGATAAGGGGTATCCCTGTCGTACTCCTGTCTTCACTTCAAAGGTTAGGTTGCTCTGCCCAACTCTACACGTAAAGTTGGCATAGAGGCTTTTTATGATTGACTCTATGCAGCTTGGAATTCCATAAGCCCTCAGTATTTTCCATAAAGTGTCTCTATGTAAACTGTCAAAAGCCTTTTCAAAATCAACTAAATTAGTGTATAGCTAGCTGTCTTTGCCATTCTGAGCACTGCTCTATAATGTTCCTGGGGGTAAATATATGATCTACACATCTTCTGTTCTTTCTAAATCCTGCTTGTTCTTTCCTCAGCTTGTGGTCTACTGCTTTTGAAATTCTCTGTATAATTATCCTGCCTAGACTTTACCCTCGATGAGAATTAAATTTAATCCCTCTTGATAAAACTTTCTTTACATTTAAATAGAACAGCTTTCAAAGTTACTTTACATTAAAATGAAAAGGTTAATAATACAGATAGAGTCTGTTTACATATACATCTCCACTTATTGAAAAGTGTTCACAATATAAATTGAAAATGTTTTCATTTATGTTTTACACTGATTGAAAAGTTTGAACTTATGAGAATTAATGCATCAATCAATGACAAGATTACATTTGAAGAAACACACCTAAAAATGTAGTTTCATACATATATCTTGATGGCAGTATAGACAAAAGTGAATAGAAAGACAAGGATATCAAAATAAGAATACGAAAGGAAGAGGAGATTTTATTGCATTTTGGGCAATATGTGGAAATCAGATGAAACCAAGTCCAGTATAAAAATAGCCATCTTCAACTCAAATGTCAAGTCAGTCTTATTGTATGGCTCTGAAACATAGAGAACAACTAAAACAACAACCTAGAAGTTACAGACTTTCATAAACAGATGACTGCTGATTTGAAGGACTGAAATGGTATGATAAGGTCACTAATGGGAAACTGATTACAATAACCATTGAAATAAGATATGAGAAGACGACGCTGGCGATAGATAGGTCACACACTGAAGAAACCAGTTGATGGCATTATCATCTAGTACATTTTATTAAATTTCCAAGGTAGACAATGTAGATTCAAAAGAAACACACAAGGAAGAAAAGTACTGAAGATAGACATGAAAATGGTGAGGATGACATGGAAAACCTTGACCTGATGTCATGTGCCAGAATAACTTGGCATAAGATTGTTGACGGCCTATCTTTCATCAGGGCCCTGACTCACACAACCGTACCTACACTCATGATGTTGTTCGCCGTCTGGCGCAAACTTCAGTGTACACTTTGTTAATCTGTCTATCTGTGGATGAAATGGATACCCAGCTCTGCAGATATAGGTTTCATTCACCGTGTCCGGGGAGCGTCCACTTCAGGCGATCGTTCTTACTTTACAGATTTTATTTAATGTCGCTTATTCGCGAGGTAAGAGTTAGGGTTTCAGCAGGCACACAGTGTCAGAACACGAGGTTTCCCTTAATTACGAAGATGACCGGTGGACAACTTCTCCCAACAACTAATCTTAGTTCACCACACACTTTGTCAACAATGTCGGAAAGTTAATGTTTTTTCTCTGTAATTATTCTCGCCACAAGGCAGCAGGTACATTAGAGTTAGTGTAGAAATATGAAAATAGTAATGTTTATAGTCGCAAACGTACGAATGCGAAAACACACAAAAAGGATAAAGAGTGATAATAAAATAGTGGACACGGGTAGAGAAAGAAAGGAAAGTAGAAAATTTAATGATCATAACAACTCTCTGTGACATACAGGCAGTATCGTTATTACGTGGGAAATTATATTTGCCACGAAAAGATTTGTTTAAACCATATTTAGTGTTACTGTAAGCATTGAGTGCATGTGGCTGGCTCTTTGCATTTGTAATATATGGACCATCAGCTTTATGTCTAAATCTATCCACCTTGGTAGTAGACAACATCTTGTTGTTCAAAACAATATCTAACAATCCATCAATTCTGTTGCGAAGTTTTGCAATTTCCACTTCTGCAACAGCTTTCTCTCTAGAAACAGCTTTCTGAATTTTCTCTTTAGTTCTAACCTGAAACCTGTTATAATCTATCTTTAAGTCGTTTAACTGAATTGTATTTTCCAATTTAAGTTTCTTTATTTCCTGTTGGTGAGTTTGGATATTCTCTAAAGTCTTAGCTTTCTCTTGAACAAGTTCAAGTTTTAGTGCTTCCATAGCACTATGATGACTAGTTATAAGTTTATCAATCCTGTCTGCCAAAACAATATTCTTCTCTTTCAATTGAGTATTGAGATCTGCATTATTATTTACTAGAGTATTAAGCACTTCTGTATCTGACTGCTCATGTGTCTTAGCCTCAACTTTTAATTTCTCATAGTCCATTTTGACTTGTTCCAGCTCACTAATAAGAGCCTGTTCCTTACATAGATATTTGTTTTTTAATAGAGCTCACCTCATCTTCTAGCTCCTTTTTCTCCATGAGTAATTTTTCAATACTTATCCGTTTTTCCTGAGACACTTTCTCCTGTTGACATAGAAGATTTCTGAGTTCTTGATTAGCCAAATCAAGATTTGCTACTTTTGTATACAAAACTGTCATGTTCTGGTCCTTTAAGAACTCCTTGGTCCTTTCTGCTTCCTTGAATGTGTGTCTCAACAGCAATAGCCAACAGGCGCTTGAACCGGTTGACCAATGAGTGTGGGGCAGAGGCAGCTGTTGGGTAGCCAACACCCATTTCCTTCAGTAGTCTCATATTTACTTCAGCTTCTACAAATTCTCTTAGCTTCTCTCTATACATACCACGGGATTGCCCTAGTGCAATGAAATACTGTACATGAGACACCTGAAACTTCTGAGCCGTGGCATATTCGACACGTGCGAACTCTTTTCTTCCTCATCAGTCATACCAAGGGATTTTCCTTGCCAAGTAAAGTATTCCAATGTAGACATTATGTCTAAATATGTGAGTTCATTAACTTGTATAAATATATATTATCTCAGAAACTCACTTTATCCCAACCTCAGTGGGAGACAAGTCTTTATCAAAGAACTTGTATAATAACTTGATTACTATATCACCAATAATCACTTCTACGAGGGGCGTTCAGAAAGTAATGCACCACATCGTTTTTTCTCAGCTAATAATGAAGATAGAAGCATGAAATTTTGCACACTTCAAATATGGCTTGTGCCAATTGTATGCACAAAATTGCACCGCAAAAGGCTAAATAATACGGCTGCCCTAAACCGTTGAAATGGAGCGTGTGAGCAACTTGCGTTATAAGCAGCGAATTGTGATAGAATTTCTCGTTGCAGAGAAGGAAACTGTTGTGAACATTCACAAGCGTCTATGTGATGTGTATGGAAATTTTGCAGTCGACAGGAGTACAGTCAGTCGCTGGGTTCAGAGAATCAAAGAATCAGGAAGTGGATATACGGAGCTGCTTGGTCGGCCGCGCTGTGGACGTCCTGCCACAGCCACCAACGCAGAAATGTTGAAATGCGCTGAGGGCATTATTCTTACTGATAGGCGAATCACTACTCAACAATTGGCCTTACAGCTGTCAGTCAGCATTGGTAGGGCAAATGCAGTTATAAAAACTTTCGGATTTTCTAAGGTTTGCGCAAGATGGGTTCCTCGAAGTCTCACAAATGACCACCGATTGCAAAGGAAAGCAATTTCTTCTGAATTGTTGGAGCGTTTCAATGCTGATGGAGAGAACATTTTGGCTAAGATCGTTACATGTGACGAAACCTGGGCATATCATTTTGAACCTGAGACAAAAAGACAGTCAATAGAGTGGCATCATCCGCAATCACCACGAAGAAAGAAATTCAAGACAATTCCTTCAGCTGGAAAGGTCATGATCACTGTCTTTTGGGACATTGAAGGTGTGATTCTTGTGGACGTTATGCCAAGAGGAGAGACAATCAATTCGCAAGCTTACATTAAGACATTGAAAAAACTCAATCAACGTTTTCGCAGAGTTCGGCCGCACAAGAATCCAGCAGACCTACTTCTCCTTCACGACAATGCGCGACCTCTCACAAGTCTGGCAACACGGGAAGCAATCACCAAATTGGGTTGGACTGTACTATCCCATCCACCCTATAGTCCCGATTTGGCACCCTCTGATTTTCATCTATTTGGTCCACTTAAATATGCACTCCGTGGGACAAGGTTTGAAGATGATGAAGGAGTGATTCATGCAGCGAAAAAATGGCTACATGATCAAGACAAAATCTCGTACGGGATAGGAATACATGCACTAGTTTCGCGCTGGCATAAAGCCGTACAATTTGTTGGGGATTATGTTGAATAATACCGATGTTTACATGACATATCCATGTATATTGTGTATAAATTTCATCTTTTTTGACTAAACAGATCCTGAGAAAAACGATGTGGTGCATTACTTTCTGAACGCCCCTCGTATCTATAGTGCATTATACTATTAATAGTGCATTACCTAGTATGTATAAAGACACTGTATGACAAAATTAACTGTACATACAAAATTAACAAAGACAAGATATAAATCACAAAAGAAAGATTGGCAGAAATCAACACAAGAATAAAGCAGAACTAAAGATAATATTCAAAGAAAGCTGCGAATATACTAACAAAACAATTAACAAAACAGTGTATAAACAAAAAAGGTGTAAAGAAATAAACGATAGGAAGAGGAGGCAAACAAATACAAACAAATTAATCAAAACTAAAGAACAGAGAAAAATATACGAAAACAACGCTAACACATCTCGTCACAACTAAACAAAAATAGCAACAAAAGTCGCTAGCGATTTCCACTGAGGGAAATTCGCAATGGTCCCTAAAGAACGCTCACAGTAGGCCCTCGGTTAAGTGGAATGTACCCTACTGGAGTCACCGCCCAACCGAACCCGCTGAAACGCAAACACATATATAATAAATAAACAAAGAAACATGTAATATGAAAACAAACAATGTGAAGAATGTGCAAAGAGGAAAGCTCAATTCAGTCACAACATAAAGGCACAGTTCACAAATATAAAGCCACTTATCTTATACTGGCGAAAAACTCCTGGCCTCTGGAACAACAACAAAGAATTCCTCAGCACACACAGTTTAGCGCTAAGAAGATATAACGCTGAAGGGCTATCTGAACTTGCCTCCAACACAACAGCAACAATGCCACAGGAACTGGCTTTCAAGTTGACAGCAACGATGATACAGGAACTGGCTTTCAAAATAACAGCAACAACGATGGTACAGGAACTTGCTTCCAAAATAAGAGCAACATCGATGGTACAGGAACTGGATTCCAAAATAACAGCAACAACGACACAGGAACTGGCAATAACAGGAGCGTGTCGCAGTAGTTCATGTAGGATGCTGTAGATCTATAGTAGCGAATGTCGTTTGGGTAACAGCCTGAAACTGGCGACAACTGTAGAATGATGATGTATTACCAACTGTAGCAGATTGGTGTACTGGCACAGTTGAAAGTAGTTGGTACTGCTACAAATGTAAGTATGTTGACATACACGCCCACACAGGGCTACTGTAAATAGGTCATGAAGACGTCACAGTAACACATGATGATGAAGTCAGGAAGCGATGAACGACTGGTGACGTTTTCAAACAGTTTATTACAGTACAATACAAATCACGCTGACATCGACACATACATTGTCATCTGAACAAAGGTTCAACACATTATGGACGTAATCACACGCCAATACACCTCTGGCAAAAATAGGCCGCATGGACAGCGGGCTTACATATATAATTCACTGGTAATCTGGCTCAACACCTCTGGCGAACAATAGGCCGCATGAGCAGCGGGCTTACATCTATAATTCATTGATACTTCAATTCAACACCTCTGGCAAACAATAAGCCGCATGAGCAGCGGGCTTACATCTATAATTCATTGGTACTTCAATTCAACACCTCTGGCGAAAATACTGTTACCACTTCTCCGCACCGAGAGTAAGTCGCCTAAATAACTCAGAGTTCATGGCAATAACAAATAGGTTCAAAATGTTTCTTTACCTGCTCTGCCTTCCATGAATCAAACACAAAAACACTTGCCATTTCCTAGGCATATAACTCTATGCCAGAATCACATTAAAGGGGGAGGGGGATCTTAAACACTATTAAATCACAGAAGAACTCTGATCCCCTTTGACACTGCCAGAGCAAAACGCTGAGCGACTTGTCAGCTCGAAAAACGCCAGGCGACTGCCCAAAGCCACAGTCTTCCGATCGCGCCCAAATCGTTGCGCATGCGCCCGGATAATGGCGGGATGTGAGCCCAACTCACACCGTACCAAGAAGCCAAGTCTAAAACCATATAAGGCAATCTCGAACAATCTGGAAGGAACACACAAACCGAAGATCGGCCGAGTCAAGAGACATAACAAATAAATCTAACCTGTATCAAACGGAAAACATAATCACAGGTTACATCCCTTTGACCATAAATATAAGAAAAGTAAAATAAAGTATTCATTACAGGCAAACCATAACAGACTGTAACAATGTTGTCACTGTTTTGCTCTTTATAAAGCATTAGGAAACTAATGTAACTACTTTTTTTTTTGTACGCCCTGATTATCTGTTATATTAGATTCTATTGTTTATTTGTCTTTATCTCTCATTCTTTGTGCGTGTGTGTTTGTTGTTTCAATTGTTTGAAGTAATATAATCACGAATGTGTGCGTGCAGATATTTTTAGCTTTGTTAATTACGTTTTTCTTAGAAATAATTGTTTAGTCTCTAACTATATTGTTAACATTTTTTATTGAACCACCCTTAATTGCAAGTGTTATTACCTTACAGCTAACTATCATGTTTATTATTTCTTGTTAAGTTATTATACATTTTTTATGATGTTATGTTTATGAGAAGCTGATTGATTTTATTCAAATTTGGGGAAATAATTTATGAAATATTTGTATTTTCGTGGCACGTGGTTGCTAAACTTGATAGTCTAAATGCAAAGACACTTTTTTAGTTACTCTGCCGGTGTTTTTTTTTTGTTTTTTTTTTTTAGTTTTAAATGCGGTAATAAACTCTAGGAATTTTTCAAATAGTTTTTTATAATTTTTTCTCACTAGGAAATGTCTTCGTCCTAATACGTTTTGACCATTTTGTTTAAATGTTTGTTATTACGCTGCTGTTCTTACTTTTAATTTCGTGTCTCAATATGTCTTTCGTGTCCCCGGGAACAAATTAATTTTCTTTTCTGTCCGCAGACCATTTCCTCTACTGTTTTTATTTTGTGCAAGTGTCTAGTACTCATTTTTCACTTTGATGTTGTCACAAAAAAATTGGATCGATCTCGTTTCCTCTCCGGCAGTATTTAGTTACATTTTTGTGCGTAATAAATGTATGTGATCAGCACATTTTCTTTCTCTGCAATCAAGCAGATATTTTATACTTTTAAATTATCTTACACTCCTAATTCGTCATGAACCCAGAGGGCCGGTCAGCGACCGAGCGTTGGGTTTACCTAAGGCATGTTTGGCGATAAATTACCTGTCTGCGGACAGATTACAGACACCCACTTATCAGTCGGACACACCTGAACGGAAATGCTGTAATAGTCCGGGCAGATGTAAGAAGTTTTTTGTAAACATTGCCGAGAGAGATTCGGATGTTTTCATTTCACATGTGATGGTGTTGAATCTCTGGTCAACATCATCGGTCTCTGTTCTTTCCTGGCTTTTGATAATCTCATATCTTCTCTTTACGTCGACCACGAAAGCTTTTCTGGTGAGGGGATCCTTCAGTTTCGTGATGTTGTATCTTTTCTGTTTGACCGCAACTGGTCCAGCAGCTCTGAGTTTCACTTTCAGTCTTGCTACTACTAGGTGATGATCACTTCCCACATCTGTGCCTCTTCTTACTTTTACGTCTTGTAGTGCATGTCTCCATCTGCCATTGATCATTATGTGATCTATCTGGTTTCTGTCTCGTCAGTTTGGTGATTCCCATGTTAACTTGTGTACTTCCTTGTGTGGAAAAAGTGTTCCTCCAATGACCAGGTTGTTAATACTGCAGAAGCTTATTAATTTGTCTCATTTTCATTTGCTGTTCCACTGCCGCATTTCCCCATTACTCTTTCGTTATAATTATTGTGTGCTCTCACTTTCGCATTTAGGTCTCCCATTACTTTAATGAGATCGTACCTGGGTGTACTTTCCATTTCTTTTTGTACCTGTTGATAGAACTCGTCCTTGATCTCTTCATCGCTATCGTTTGTTGGTGCATAGTTTGTATAATTGTGGTGTTGGTGAACTTCCCTCTCAGTCTTGCTCTTATCAGTCTGTTGTTGATGGGTTTCCATTCCAGTAAAGACCTTTCCATTCCTTTCTTCAGGATAATGGCTACACTTTCGTTGTGCTGACCATCCTCTCTGCCAAAATAAAGTACTGTTTCCCCTGTAGCTGTTTTTATTCTCCCCTTACCTGTCCATCTGCTCTCGCATATTCCCACGATATGTATTTTGTAGTTCCTCATCTCTGGTGTGATTTGTCTCAGCTTTCCTGCCATTTTCATAGTTCTGGCGTTCCAAAACCCAATTCTGGTTTCGTGTTTTTCGGTCGGGGCATCCGTTTTCATGCCAGTGGCTTCCTTTCGGCTTTCACCACTGTCAGTCATACGAGCCTGAGTCTCCGGATGTCCGTCCCGCAGCACAGTTTTTCCATTCAGTGTTGTTTCCGTAACATGTGCTATTTTTTACATAGACAGGGGTTTCTTTTTACATGCGTTATGTTAAAAGATACGTTGAGTGTTATTATAATAATTTATTATTTGTTTTGTATTTTTCAGTAAATGATTTATTATAATGGCGTGCTATATTAACAGTGACTTTTATTTATGTATTTTTTTTTTCTTATTTTTATTAATTAATTAATTTTATTGATTTACTGATTACTTTATTTATTTACATTTTTTTTTTTTTGCTTGTTACTTATTTGCTTTGGTTTTTTATTTTGTTCAATTATCGTTTTATTGCTTTCATTATTATTGTAACTTCACTTTTCACACACTAAATTATTTAGCCTGTGATCATTTTGTATTCACAATTATCATCTTCTGTGTTTCTATTTTTAATCTAGTATTTTTTAAACGATTTATGCTTTAAAGTATCATTTTTTTTATTATCTGTTTTACGTTTTTTTTTTTCGTTAATGCGATCTTAGTTTATGTTTAATGGTTAATGTGTTCTTAGAAGCTGTTTTTAAATAATTTAAAATGTTCTACTTTCACACCTTATTCTGTTCTGGATTTTTCTGCTATATTTTAAATGCTTTTTTTTTCAATGTTTTTAATTTTCATTTCATTTTATTTATATATTATTTATTTATTTATTTATGCTTCTATCAAATGATGTCAGCTTAAGAAGTATTTTAACGTTGTATTTATGTTTGCTATATTGTTTCATTAATAAATAGATGCAAACAAATGTAGACTTTCATATCACGTGATGTGTTCTGTGTGCTGTTGCCATTTTCGTCGTTATCGTCTCACAGTTCTTTTATAACTGCACATTTAACTCTCATTCATGTTCTTCACCTTTATCTTCGTCATCATTTCCTTTTCCGTTCCCTATGGAGCATTGAGCAATTACTACATCTGGATCTTTTGTAGGAAACCCTCACCAAAACATGTGTATGCTGTTGTAGCGCTGGCTTCTGTAGCAATTTGTTTTACATGATAAGGTTGCCTACGTCACGCACACTCTTATATTAGTCACATCTTACGCACTACCTTAAGGAGAAGTAGCCTCATTGTTCCTCCCCAGAGAAACTACGGGAGGATTTACCTTTACGTATCACTAAATGTTTTCTATTGTTGTGCTTCACCATAAGTTAATCATTCAATTGTCGGCTTAGAATTGTTTTATTCTATCTCCACTTGTGGTCAAAATTGATCTGAGGTCATAAATCGAGATAAAATACTGCGTATATCATCCTACACAAGATCTTACAGTTAACAATTTGGATCTTCATGAACAGTTTCATGTTAATGTGATATGTCCATCTTTTCAACTAGTAACCCAAAATCTTTGACACCCGTTTGTCTCAAAACAAGCTGAAGTGGAGATGGAATAAAGCAGTATTAGGGTGACACAATGTTTCTCACATTAGTTTACAAACTTTCCAGACGTAGCTGTTTCTCATTTACGCTTGTGTACCTTCTTCACGCTCATTTTTTCTGTCTTTCTCTCTCTATCTATTTCGCCAAATACAAGCCCTATTCTTGATTTGTTTTTTTTTAAACATGTATTTTTGTCGAGTTCATCATGAGAACCCATCTGACGGTGTAAACATCAAAGATGCGATCGCATGAAGAAGAAGAGTGTATTTTTGTTTTCTAAAACATCAAATTGGAACCATAAAAAACTACAGCGAAGCCACCGATGTTTGAACCAGATAATTCATATTCGTATCACAACCGTTCGATGTACATTAAAGTTTGCATGCATATCCCTTATACAGCTGTTATAAATCACTCCTGGAGCCAACCTATGGAGCTATTCGGATTGCCCCAGGCTAGAGTTTATGCCGAAAAAATCGTTCCATATCCTTCAGTGCTTTTCTCGTTTTTTTTTTACACAACCTTTCTGCTCTACTCAGTGCACTATGATAGCCTTTTTTTTTCACCCAAACCTGTCGTAACTCCTCTTTTTGTGTGCCTACTACATTTTTGAACTGTTTCGGGCAATATTCCCGATGTCTTCTATTCCTAATTGTCTTCTACTCTTTAGTGGTGTCTTTTACTGGCTTCCCTGAAAATGGTTAGCATAAAAGATTGAACGAACATACTTTATCAGGGCATGAGAAAGATTGTTCCAGAGATGAGCAGCGTCGAGTCCTATAGCAAATATTGTCTTAAGGGTGTGAAATGTTAGAGTCTTCACAATACGTGGTTCAGCTTTATGAGATGGGGTAATCAGTTCAATTCCTCAATGTCTTTGCCTTCCCTAACTCAGGAGCATAGTCAGATACCCATTTACAGCTGTTTAGACTAGGGCTTCACGATACCAAGTTCTGAACTTCTCCAACAATTTTACGTGAAATAAATGTAGGCTTAGTTTCCTACTTTTGTACCTCAGCTAGAATATGTATGAAAAACAATAATCTGCGGCACAAATAATGTAAGCGGACATTGTTCGATAACTCGTAGACGAGAAAAAATAATAAAGTTGGAAGTGTTTCATTGTGTAAATAAACTGCACAACCAGGGAATCTGAAAATGGTAACCTATTCTAGAACAATGGACAAGGTGGTCACTGAAGTCCCGTAAGTAAAACGCGTCGGTGTAAGAAATCCACCGGATCTTTGACGTGGCTAGGTTTATCTAAAGTCCTGATAGTTTTTTTTAAACCCAAGGTGCAAGTAGAAACAGAAGGCTCTAAATTGCGTCTTTCAAAAGTTCTTAGATGGTACTAGAACATTGAGAGTGACACCTTTGTAGGCAAGTGGCTTTGTTATTGAAAGTATATATTTTTGTCTTTGATATTGAACCATTGTTTTGTTCGACGCTGGGGCAGTAGTAAATGGTATAGGGAAACAATAATGTTGTGCTTAATGTTATAGTGAATACAAAGATATAAATGTATGAAAATAAAAACTACACAGCAGTGGTAGGTCATTGCGTTACAACGCATTGATCTCTGTGTTGATGCAGGACATAATATATCTTAGATTTGCAGACGACACGACTAGATATTCTTCCTTCCAATCTGCTGGTATTTCTTCTCAATCGCAGACTTGAAAGAGTAATTTATATCATATGTTTGTGTAGTTATCAATATGTTCATGGGTGGCCTCTACTTAAATGCCGTCTTTGTCAACAACTTTGCCATCTTTGAGAAGCGCAATGGATTTCCTTATTGCTTCCTTGTTTTGTCTTTCACAGTTATCTCGATAGATTATTTTAGATAATAATTGTCACAGAAAGGGGAATACTTAAGAGGTGCTACTTTGTAGAACCGATCAAAACAAAAAATCAAAGCAGATCCTTTTCAAATGTTGTAATAATTTCCAAATCCGTCCGCTCTACCGAGGAGTTCCTATCTGGATAAACAGAGTGTTCCTGAAATATTACAGAATACTTCTGAGATTTAATTATAAAATTAAAAGTCTTAATTATAAATTCTACTTAGAAAGGCTATACAAGCAGTTTCTTGACATACGCATACATGAATGTATTAACATTTTTTTCCTTCGCTAACTCATGAGCTGAGTCAGGTACCCATTTACAGTTGGGTAGACTCGAGCGTGATGTAAACATATATCGAACCCAGTACCTTCACCGCGAGAGACCAGCGCTCTAACCACTCAGTTAATCGAACACTCGCCTTACATCTAGTTACTGTTATGAGACAGAAGAGCCAGGTCACATGCAAAATATGGAGTATCACGTCGTTTTGTTGGAGTCAATTGAATTCCATTTTTATTGATTGATGTTCGTTTTGTAAACAATTGATTGTGTTACTTACAATAAATACAAATTGTTTACACTGTGAACTATTTACATTTGATTTTGTTTCTGTGTTCATGTTTTTTTTTTCTTTGATTGTTTACATAAATTTTATTTTATTGTTGAGTTTTTTACGCTAATTATTTTAATATTTTGTTTTGTCAATTTCCCCTTTTGTGTTATTAGTATTACTTGCCAATGGTCCTTGGTTTTAATTTTCGTGTAATTTATTACTCTTGGTTGATAGTGTTTCTTAATTATTGTTAATTATAACATATTTTATTACTATGTTCGTGTATACTAAACGTGTAATTATTTTTTGTCGCTTTTAGTTATTTTTATTATCAATATCGAAATTATTATTATCAGTATTATTTTTTTAATCACAAATTGTATTTAACGACAAGCAGCATGTTCCACCATTCAGACAAACAAGAGCTCTTGAACTCAGTGACAGGATACCCAAAAAGATGAAAAGGCAGAGAAATGGACGTATGAAGGAAACATGTTGCTATGGAATACATTCATAAAGACGTTCCCAATCATAGACAAACGTATAACGATGAAGAGCTAAACAAAAAAAAAATTATAATAAAAATATTTTTTAAAATATAAAAAGGAGGCGGAGATGTATACAGAGAAGTCAATAATAAAAGAAAATTCATATCTCAGTGGCCACTGGAAAAATTTCAAAACATATTCAAAGATAGGACAGACGCACAAACAAGATGTGCAATAACCATCAAGGACAACAAAGATAACGTTAGAACCAAGATACTTTTCCTTAAAGATCCCCTATCAGATATAACTGCGTTAAGGGACTTTAAAATAAATATAAATACAAGAACAGGAAAATAGTTAGACAGCCTTTCAGAAGCACTAAGGGAGACCAGCAATTAATCCAAAAATGCATAGTGGTGTTGTCCCCTTTTGTGCTCAACATGGGGACTTGAAATTGAAAACTATGTGGTGCACAAAAAGGCGTTGAGGTGAATGTTTCTATGTGTGGTTGTGAGGATGATGTCAATTTTTGTATGTGTGGCTTCTCAGTGGTGTAAAGTGGCGCTAATTATATATATATATATATATATTTAATCAAGATACTTTTTAAAACATCCTGCTATTATATATAAATATATATATATATATATATATATAAATATATAAATATAAATATAAATATAAATATAAATATAAATATATATAAATATATATATAAATATATAAATATATAAATATATATATATAATGATGTTTAAAAAAAGTAACTATATATTATTTCATTAGTTGAAGGAGTGAGAGAGACAACAATTAAAAAATAATAATTGAGATCAAAGAAGGCATAAATGAGAGAATTTACGTCCAGAAACTAATGTGAGAAAGATTTAGTGATTAAATTATTGTGAAAGACAAGAACACTGGAAAAAATAATATGTAAAAGTGAGGAACATGACAACATTACACAGAACACGTCACGTGGTATGGAAATCCACACTCGGTTTATTCTATAATATTTATTGATGCATGTACACTGTACTTCGAAAACTGAAATACATAATAGTGAAATAATTAAAAAAAATAGATAAATAAATTTGACTACTAGGTCCAACTTATTTATAAGTTCCTGTGAATGCTGCTTTTGCATGCTGCCTTATGACTTTAAGCTGGGTTGAATGGAGAACCAGGTTTCGAATCATGAGCCCGGTAACTTCACCACAGCTTAGCCAATCAGACACCGACAAATTTAGTTATTATCTATAATAGAACGAAAAGCGCTTTCCCGCCTTACTCTGTTGAGGAAACCTGCAACTGTCAATCTTCTTGCTGGGTGGCTTTCCAACAGTTTCAGCAACCATTCTCTGTTAGAATGATAAAACAAATGTATTAGAATTGTCTTACAACTAAATTGTTACTGTGTCTAAGTCTGAAAAAAAACCAAGAATTGTAATTAATGAAGCAAGAGATACATGGAAAGTGAGAGAATTGTAAATAAAACAGTTCCTGCAATCTAGTGCTCCAGTTTCTATGGCAACCATATTATATTCGTTGCCTTGTGCAGTTTCCGTGGAGTCTGTTATGAGACAGATAAAGAACATGATTACTGTTCATTCAGACAAGATCACTGATGTGGAACTGATGACAAGAACCAGACAAGTGCCAGTAGAACAAGAGATGACAAGAACCAGACAAGTACCAGTAGAACAAGAGATGACAAGAACCAGACAAGTGCCAGTAGAACAAGAGATGACAAGAACCAGACAAGTGTCAGTAGAACAAGAGATGACAAGAACCAGACAAGTACTAGTAGAACAAGAGATGACAAGAACCAGACAAGTGCCAGTAGAACAAGAGATGATATAGGAACACATTGACGAAACATGTTGATAACATTACAAGGCAGTTCTTGTTCTGGAATAAAAAAGAGTAAGACAGGTAGATGGAGACCAAGGAAAACGTACAGAAAAGAACTGGATACAGACATGAATGACATGAAGAAGACACGGAAAGACCTGAAGCTGATGGCACAGGTCAAAAAGACTTGACATAAGTTTATTGAAGGCATATTATCCTGGCTGAGCTTAAGAGTGATAATGACACAGCCACCGCTACAAGACCATGTGAATAATTTATTCAAGCTTTCAACTTTAGTGGTGTCTCCATGCTCCATAGGGATTAGAAAAAAGGAGAAAGATTAAAAATAATTTTAGTTTGGTTGGTCGTTTTATTATAACAATTAAAATACTGCTTCATCAAGCATGTCGTAAGAGCCAGCTAACATGTGGTTGTGAATGGGGTTGACGACCTAATTTTGTAAAGCAAATTGATACAGAAACCACCGCTGCTAGAGCACAGGATTCCTTGAGTGTAATAGGATCAGCTGTAGTGGTAGATCTATACTCCAGCTGGAGTGAGAATGAGGAGGACAGAGAGATGAGAGGTAGAGATGGGACAGAGAGATGAGATATGGAGAAATGAGACAGAGGGAGAGATGAGATAGGGAGAGATGAGACAGAGGGAGAGGTTAGAGAGATTAGAAAGAGGGCGGGGAGAGAGATGAGAGGTAGAGATGAGACAGAGAGATGGAGAGAGATAGAGATGAGACAGAGATATGAGAGGGAGAGTTGAGACAGAAAGGCCATTTGAAAAATGATGCATATCATCAACTATCCAGGACAGAACAAGTCATCATTTTTCGGCTACGCACTGGATACAACAGATTGAGATACCATCTATACCACAAATACAAAATTAGTGCAACAGATCTCTGCACCTGCGGTACCAGCCCGATGACGGTCGAACACCTCCAGCAGTACTGCCCAACCTACAGTAATGAACGGAGTTGCATATGGCAACAACCCACTTATGTCAACGAAAAACTGTTTGGAGATGTCGGGAACCTTGAGTTGACTACTGAATTCATTAGAGTCATAAATGTGGAAGTCTGAAGGCGAACGAGGAAGAAGAAGAAGAAGAAGACAGAAAGAGAAAGATGAGACAGAGATATGGGAGAGAGCTGAGAGATAGAGAGATGAGACAGAGAGATGAGAGAAGGAAAGATGAGACAGAGAGAGAGGAATAGATGAGAGATGAGAGAGATGAAAGGTACAAATGAGACATAGAGAGAGATGACAGAAATGAGACAGAGAGAGATGACACAGAGAGAGATGAGACAAAAATACAGGAGACAGAGAAAGAGAGAAATGAGACACATGGATGGGACAAAGGGAGATGACAGACGGAGAGATGCGAGAGATCTCAGATAAGACAGAGAGAGATGAGGCACTGCGAGATATAACAAAGAAAAAGAAGAGAGATGAGACAGAGAAAGTAAGAGAGATGAGAGAGATGAGACAGAGAGATATGAGGAAGAGAGAGACAGAGAAAGAAAGAGAGATGAGACAGAAAGAGATGAGATAGAGAGATGAGACAGAAAGAGATGAGATAGACATATGAGATAGGGAACGAAAGAGAGATGAAACCGAGGTGAGACAGAGAAAGAAAGAGAAACGAGACAGATTAGACAGAGAGAGATGAGACAGAGAACGAAAGAGATGAGACAGAGAGATATGCGACAGATAAAGACGAAGATGAGACAGAGAGATAAGAGACAGAGAAAAATATAGAGATGAAAGAGATGAAAAATATAAAGAGATAGACATGAGACAAAGAGAAATGAGAGAGAGAGATGGGACAGAGAAAACTGAGACCAAAAAAAAGTAAGAGGTGAGATAGAGGAGGCAGAGAGAATTGAGACAAAGAGAGATGAGACAGAAAGAGAAAGAGATCTGACATGGAGAAATATAGAGATAAAAGAGAGAGATGAGACAGAGACACGAGAAAGAGAGAAATAAGACAGATAATGGATAGATGAGAGTGAGAGAAAGTGAGACATAAGAGTGAGAGAGATAGAAATAAAAAGATGAATGAGAAAGATGGGAGAGAGAAAGGGAGATGAAGAGAGAGATGAGAGAGAGAAAAAGAGAAATGAGAGAGAAAGAGAGGAGCGAGAAGGAGAGACGAGAGAAAGAAAGAGAGATGAGAGAGAGAAAAAGAGAGAGATGAGAGAACTGTTTTAATTTTAAAATGTGCTGTCATATAAATAAAATATAAAAGTAACTAAACCAGTTTTAAAGTTATTTGAGAGAGAGAGAGAGAGAGAGAGAGAGAGAGAGAGAGAGAGAGAGAGAGAGAGAGAGAGAGAGAGAGAGAGAGAGAGAGAGAGAGAGAAATGTAAAGGATGAGTAATGAAAGTTCATAAACTCAGTGTTTACAGTTGTAAGTCAAAATAATGAAGGTAAACAATTCTGTACCTGATATTTGAGGGCAGGTCTCGCTTTTTTCTCGCCTCGGCGTAATAATGAACATTGTCATTGGGATACCGCTCCAGTATCAGCGCCCACATCACAACACCAAGACAATAAGAGTCCATCTGAAACAAAAATAACAATGTAGTCTTAAGATTGCGATAAAGTTCTGTGAGGATTAGAAGAATATAAAGTATTGAGTTAAATCATTACATAAAGAGCCAAATTTTGCTGTACATAAATATTATCTTTATCATCCACATAAATATTATCTTTATCATCCGCATAAATATTATCTTTATCATCCACATAAATATTATCTTTATCATCCACATAACATATTATCTTTATCATCCACATAAATATTATCTTTATCATCCACATAAATATTATCTTTATCATCCACATAAATGTTATCTTTATCATAATACCAGCGCCCCAAGGAACATAGAACATAAAAAGATTATTCCGAGTCTTCCTATCTCATGTCATCAGTTCCAGTTTGTTCTCAGTCTTTCTTGTCTTTTTTATTTCTGTTACCAGTTCTCTTCTGCATGCACTCACTTACCATAACGATTCCAGAACAAAGACTGAATTGTAATGCTATCAACAGGTTACCTCAGTGTGTTATATTCATCGCCAGCGTCTTCTTCTCATATCTTATTCCATTGACATTTGTCTAGTTCTTGTCATCAGTTTCAAATTGATAACCTTATCTTACAATTTTCATCCTTCTGTTCTACGAAAGTACCCAAATATGAAAGTTGCAACTATTAGATTGTTGTCTTTGTTTTTTCTCCATGTTTCATGCCATACGATAGGACTGACTTGACATCTGAGTTGAACATTTTGAGTGGTCTTGACTTGATTGAATCTTTTTTTCTATATATTTCCCAGTGTAGTTAAAGCTGATCTTGCTTTCTGTATCATGATTGTGATGTCGCTGTCTGTCCCTCTAACTTTGTCTATGTTGTAGCATAGATATATGATTCTACATCTTGTAGGGGCGTTTCTTCAAGTGTAATTCTTTTGGTATTTCACTTTTCTCTCTATGGACTCTTTTAATTTTAGAAGAATGATCCCGTTTAAAACTTTCCCTGACACTGATAGCAACCATAATTCTTATGTAATGTGTGCACTCAAGTAGATCTCCCTTCTCAGGCAATTTGACCAGATATCCTTTTTCCAGTCTTCTCTCCTCCAAACGTTAAGAAGTAATTTAACAAAACTATCAGATACAACATATGTTCCATATTAACTGAACATTCGTATTAAATAAATAAATATAATGTATTGCCAAATACTGAATATTTGTATTATACGACACATTGCATAGTTTGTTTTATTTATGTCGGGTTAAGGCCCCATTGAATTAATCTTCATGTTTACTTATTTATATGTACTAAAGTAAATGTTACAAATATATTACTTTTTTCAAGCACCTAAGAGGAAATACTGGAATAGAAGAAGAAAGACAAAAGGAGATGAAGCAGCAGGTATAAAGAGTAGCTTGAGATGTGAAAATGTCACTCTTTATTATCTTTCCCGGCACTGATAGTAACATTATTTTTTCTCTAATTGGTGCTCTCTTGTCAGCCTCCCTTTTTAGGCATCTACATAATTAAATACTGACAATTTGTAACGCCAGAAATGTTGGCTGTTGTTGTTACTTAAATGAGTATAATTATTTTTACATTAATCTTAATTTTTAATTATGTCTTCTTAAATAAAATGTTAGATCAAATAATGTTCAATAAGCAAATAGTGTACGCTGAAGTGGAGCAAGAAAAAAAAAAAGGAGATGAAGTAGCAGGAAGGAAGAGCAACATGAGATATGAGAACTCGAAAAATAAAAAGACACATTCGTGTTTAGAGAATTACAGTAGAAGTAATTAGTGAAGCCGAGTCTTCAGATTACAAGACAATGATAGACTTGGAAAATACAAGAGAACAAATAACACAACAAGTTTAAGAAAGTAAGTATACTCACTTTGTAAGGATCCAGTTCCTTGTCTGCTGGTGCTCCTATTCGTTCTGGAGCAAAATAACCATGTGTACCGCCACAATTCCTTTTGGGCAATGTCTGTTGGTCAGGAAACATCTCCTTCGAAAGTCCAAAGTCTCCGAGGATAGCGTTGAAATCATCATCAACGAATATGTTGTCTAATTTGACATCAAGGTGTGCTACGTGGTGTCTGTGCATGTATCGAAGGGCACAAGCCACTTGAATGACACAGAGTTCAGATAACTCAAGGCTGAGCTCACCAACGTATCGGTCTAATGTGCCTCTCTGATAGTAGTACATACTGAAGGCCACGTACTCTGGACACTCACCGGCGATGAGACATTTCATCAAATATGGGTGATCAAAAGACTGCATAAATTTCACTTCAGCATGAAAAACCCGCTTATTTCTGTCCTTTGTCTCCTGATCCAACAGAGTGAACTTCTTCACTGCTCGTCTAGCGTCTGTGTCCGTCAAAAGTTTGGTCAACACGACCTCTCCACACATTCCCTCGTCAATCACTTGTTCTGGCTGGAGCTTGAATGTGCTAAAGAAATCTCCATCCAGCATGTACACTTTAGGACTGCACATAACGGACTGGGCCATGTTGGTAGCTGACACAGACTGATACAGGCAAATCAAACTAGCAGTAGTAACTACCTTCTCAAACTTGAAAATGCAAAATGGTAATCACGCATAGAAGAACCTTCAACAGTCAGCAATAATCCAGAGCACACACTATTTCTCTGTTTGGAAACAAACTAGGCAGATACAAATTTAGTTGAGCTTATATACACTTCGCTTCAGCTCATAATTAAGAAATCATTGTTAGAATTATCGCGAATCCAAATGACCGATTTTTCCTACCCCCGGGATTGTTGAATCAACAGTGGACACGACCATTGTTAGATGACCGCCAGGTTCAAAGAAATAATATACCTGACATCGCCGTATTTATATAAACAAACCACGTGACCGGGATATCTGAAACCTGTAACGCCAACAAGAACAATGAAGATGTTGGTCAACCGTGTCCGGTAAGTAAAACAAGAGCAGTGACCACGGAACTGCCAGTTTTTGTAATTGGATTAACTTAACAAATGATTTTTGGAACACTAAAGACGTCAGTCCCAATTTGTAGACTATTGAAAATATATCTTTCAAGTTGTCTTAGATACAACGCTCCCCAAGAGACCTTTAAGTGACACCGTTCTAAATAAGACCCATTATTGTCTCTAGGGACTATTATTAGCGTTCATTCTCAATGTATTTGCTTGTAGAACTGTGTCAAAAAATTTCAAATGTTAGAAGATAACTTGAAGAAATTAATCTGATGTTTCGTTAAGGATAAATACACGAATGACAAAAGTTAAACTCTTTATTTACTCGTTAACCTTACTTTCTTTAGGTGAGGGTACAAAACATGAATGAGAAAGGTATCATTCTTTATTTATTCGTTAACTTTACTTTCTTGAGAAATCTTAAACTTTATTTATTCGTTAACTTTACTTTCTTGAGAAATCTTAAACTTTATTTACTCGTTAACTTTACTTTCTTGAGAAATCTTAAACTTTATTTCTGCCTATAATTATCATCATCACCTTTCAGCTCTCCAAGGAGCATAGGCCTGTAATAAACTCATACATATTCTTCTGTCCCGTGACATCCATTCTAGATATCTCCGTGTCTTTAATTCTGCCTCTGATATTTAAATTATTTTCCTTAGATCACGAAATTACGAAATCATTAAGTGACAAGTCTCCAATTGAAATGTATTATTGTTTCGAGGAAATAATTTTGTCGCAAATTCTGAACGAATTTTCGCACAATCGCATGAAAATATAAAATTGAAGAAGATAACAGGAATAAAATAAGCTGACGTTTCAGTTGTTATAGTAAAACTATGCATTTATTTGTTAAGTGCACTGATAGTGACTTGTATTAGCGACAGAAAAATCAGCTTTTGTGTTTACATGAAATAAAATTGTTTTAAATCTGAGATGTATCAACGATGTAACGCAAGACTGACCAGCCAGACAAATTAATAAAACTAACAAAAAACAATATGAACACATAAAATCATCATATTTGCTTTTTTCGCTCCTGATGGAGCACGGAGTCACAATACCAGCTGATCTCCTTATAGAATGTCTGCATCTAATCATTTATGAGTTCTTGTAGCAGTGGTTTCTGTAGCACTTTGTGAACATAGATTGTACATTATTATTGAGGCAACCAAAGATTACGATCAGGTTGTATCTAAACTATATGTTTTCTGTAGCACTTTGTGAACATAGATAGTACATTATTATTGAGGCAACCAAAGATTACGATCAGGTTGTATCTAAACCAAATCTTTTAATGTAAGATTAAACTGTAATATATTCGAAGGAGTAAAAACAGGAAACAAAAAAACTTTTTCCTGTATATATAAGATGTTTAATAAAGGGTTGTAAAATACAGGAAACAAATGGCTGACAGTGAAAGTCAAGTACAAAATAAGCCTGTATCACCCGGTCGCCAGAGCGGTGTTGTAACCACTACGCTAGCGCGGCTCCCAGTACGATATTTAATTGACATTAAGGTCCACAAAATTCCTTGTAAATAACCATTAACTTCGAATCATCAAGTACTGTATGTCATCACTTATAGAATAGAAAAGTGAGCACATTAACAGAGTAGAAATGTGAACACACAGACAGAGTAGAAATATGAACACACAGAGTAGAAATATGAACATACAGACATAGTAGAAATATGAACACACTGACAGAGTAGAAAAATGAACATACTGTTAAAGTTAGTTGCTTATCCTCTACAGGACGTGGCAATCAACCCCAGCTTTTATTGGCGGTTTGTGATTTTTCTAGGCAATTTTTTTCATTCACTAGTTTGCCATTCCAGCATCTGCCAGCTATGATGGTGTACATGTCCTCTTGCTTGCTCCGAGTAAGCAGATCTCGGTTAGTGATGGTATTCGGCCAAAAGATTCGGATAATTTTTCTTATGCATATTGTGTGAAAAGAGGACAATCTCGACATTTCCTTCTATGTAACTCTCCAGCATTCCGCACCATAGAGAAACACAGAAAACACACAGCTCTGATATAATCGTAATTTGTGTGCTTGTGCTGTACTGAGAGGACTTCCAGATGTTATTTAGACTAAAAAAAAGGCTGTTCTTGCTTTGTTCATTATGTTGTTGATGTCTTTGCTTGCTCCGCCGTCTGGTGTTACTATGCATCCTAGGTATGTGAAGGTGTCTTTCTGTTCCAGTTGTTGATTCCTTACTGATATGGGCTCAGGGTTGCTCACATTGAGCGTCATGATTTCTGTCTTCTTTAGATTGATGTTCAAGCCAACCTGCTGGCTATACTTATTAAGTCTATCCGTTTTTTCCTGGATGTGTTGATGTGAATGTGCTAGTAGTGCAATGTCATCTGCATATTCCAGATCTTCCAATGTAGAAAATGTAGTCCATCTTATTCCTCTTGGACTGCGCTCTGTTGTTTGGCGCATCACCCAGTCTATGATTTTTTTTTTTTAAAGTGGTTGATAAGGGGCATCCCTGTCGTACTCCTGTCTTCACTTCAAAGGTTAGGTTGCTCTGCCCAACTCTACACGTAAAGTTGGCATAGAGGCTTTTTATGATTGACTCTATGCAGCTTGCAATTCCATAAGCCCTCAGTATTTTCCATAAACTGTCTCTATGTAAACTGTCAAAAGCCTTTTCAAAATCAACTAAATTAGTGTATAGCTAGCTGTCTTTGCCATTCTGAGCACTGCTCTATAATGTTCCTGGGGGTAAATATATGATCTACACATCTTCTGTTCTTTCTAAATCCTGCTTGTTCTTTCCTCAGCTTGTGGTCTACTGCTTTTGAAATTCTCTGTATAATTATCCTGCCTAGACTTTACCCTCGATGAGAATTAAATTTAATCCCTCTTGATAAAACTTTCTTTACATTTAAATAGAACAGCTTTCAAAGTTACTTTACATTAAAATGAAAAGGTTAATAATACAGATAGAGTCTGTTTACATATACATCTCCACTTATTGAAAAGTGTTCACAATATAAATTGAAAATGTTTTCATTTATGTTTTACACTGATTGAAAAGTTTGAACTTATGAGAATTAATGCATCAATCAATGACAAGATTACATTTGAAGAAACACACCTAAAAATGTAGATTCATACATATATCTTGATGGCAGTATAGACAAAAGTGAATAGAAAGACAAGGATATCAAAATAAGAATACGAAAGGAAGAGGAGCTTTTATTGCATTTTGGGCAATATGTGGAAATCAGATGAAACCAAGTCCAGTATAAAAATAGCCATCTTCAACTCAAATGTCAAGTCAGTCTTATTGTATGGCTCTGAAACATAGAGAACAACTAAAACAACAACCTAGAAGTTACAGACTTTCATAAACAGATGACTGCTGATTTGAAGGACTGAAATGGTATGATAAGGTCACTAATGGGAAACTGATTACAATAACCATTGAAATAAGATATGAGAAGACGACGCTGGCGATAGATAGGTCACACACTGAAGAAACCAGTTGATGGCATTATCATCTAGTACATTTTATTAAATTTCCAAGGTAGACAATGTAGATTCAAAAGAAACACACAAGGAAGAAAAGTACTGAAGATAGACATGAAAATGGTGAGGATGACATGGAAAACCTTGACCTGATGTCATGTGCCAGAATAACTTGGCATAAGATTGTTGACGGCCTATCTTTCATCAGGGCCCTGACTCACACAACCGTACCTACACTCATGATGTTGTTCGCCGTCTGGCGCAAACTTCAGTGTACACTTTGTTAATCTGTCTATCTGTGGATGAAATGGATACCCAGCTCTGCAGATATAGGTTTCATTCACCGTGTCCGGGGAGCGTCCACTTCAGGCGATCGTTCTTACTTTACAGATTTTATTTAATGTCGCTTATTCGCGAGGTAAGAGTTAGGGTTTCAGCAGGCACACAGTGTCAGAACACGAGGTTTCCCTTAATTACGAAGATGACCGGTGGACAACTTCTCCCAACAACTAATCTTAGTTCACCACACACTTTGTCAACAATGTCGGAAAGTTAATGTTTTTTCTCTGTAATTATTCTCGCCACAAGGCAGCAGGTACATTAGAGTTAGTGTAGAAATATGCACTGGCTCAAAGGCCCAGTATAAGCATTTATTCTTTAAAAAAAACCGTGAGTGGGATTGGTATTCTGTCGTTCTTTGAAGGCACACGCCCTGTCAGACAGGTGTTACTTGAAAACCCAAGTGGTTAAAGATATAAAATGTTTATGTTTCTCACAGGTATGTCTCTGTACAACACGCTGGCAAAGTTGGGTTACCCAGTATTCACTGAATAATAGAAAAAAAACACATATGAAATATTTTACATATTATGTACTCAATATAACTTACGTTTTCAACTGCAAGCGTAGAGCTTGACTTGACGTTTAAACTTTCCCGTGAAATAAGTTATATATAAAAATCAATCAATCCTCATGAATTAGGAAAACCTACGTTTTCCGTCAACACTCATGAGGCATCTAGCATTTATAAGTTAGTTTAGAAAAATTATTCTCGTCTGATTATTTAACAGTTAAATTAAATTCATTATAGCTACATTGTTGTTTAAGCTAGAAATTATAATTTATTCTGCTTTTTACTGAAACCTGTCACTATAAAATAATACAGACTATATTTTAATTCTCTCTGCACAAAAGAACTAGTGAAAAATAATAAGCGATTTAACACTTTAAACACTTCACCAAATACTAGATATAATATATTTACCTCAACACACAACTACGGTATCACAACGAAACTAAGAGATTTCACTTATAAGTTTAAGTGTCTAGAACGAAGTGACCACGTCTACTGCAAATTGGAGAATGAGTGAAATCAAGTTTCGAACTCTGGTTAATATCTTAAACCAGACAAAGGGTCCCAAATTATTTCGCAAAACGAAATAATCTCCCCTTTCCGTCTTAAACACCCTACATTTAACACTTCCCTTACTAGACGTATTGCCCATAACTGACACTTCTCGTTTTCACACCTCACGCTGACCAGGGCCAACCGTGAGTGCCGTGTCAGGTGGAATTTCCGGACAACTGTCTCGTACTGCGCCGTAGAGATGTCAGTTATCGCGCGCGCCACCTGAGCGCTCAGCCGAAGAAAAAACGCGCGTGTCAGCTGAAAATGCAGACGATATGTCGCCCCCCTATAAGTCTGGCGAAAGCGAATATTCACAGTTTACGTCTACAACGCAATAACCTCCCGAGCCTGGCATCTACGTAATAACATCACTAGTGCGTTTCTAAATGAGAAAACGAAACCCGGCGAAAGTTTGAATGGGAAAATAGTAATGTTTATAGTCGCAAACGTACGAATGCGAAAACACACAAAAAGGATAAAGAGTGATAATAAAATAGAGGACACGGGTAGAGAAAGAAAGAAAGGAAAGTAGAAAATTTAATGATCATAACAACTCTCTGTGACATACAGGCAGTATCGTTATTACGTGGGAAATTATATTTGCCACGAAAAGATTTGTTTAAACCATATTTAGTGTTACTGTAAGCATTGAGTGCATGTGGCTGGCTCTTTGCATTTGTAATATATGGACCATCAGCTTTATGTCTAAATCTATCCACCTTGGTAGTAGACAACATCTTGTTGTTCAAAACAATATCTAACAATCCATCAATTCTGTTGCGAAGTTTTGCAATTTCCACTTCTGCAACAGCTTTCTCTCTAGAAACAGCTTTCTGAATTTTCTCTTTAGTTCTAACCTGAAACCTGTTATAATCTATCTTTAAGTCGTTTAACTGAATTGTATTTTCCAATTTAAGTTTCTTTATTTCCTGTTGGTGAGTTTGGATATTCTCTAAAGTCTTAGCTTTCTCTTGAACAAGTTCAAGTTTTAGTGCTTCCATAGCACTATGATGACTAGTTATAAGTTTATCAATCCTGTCTGCCAAAACAATATTCTTCTCTTTCAATTGAGTATTGAGATCTGTATTATTATTTACTAGAGTATTAAGCACTTCTGTATCTGACTGCTCATGTGTCTTAGCCTCAACTTTTAATTTCTCATAGTCCATTTTGACTTGTTCCAGCTCACTAATAAGAGCCTGTTCCTTACATAGATATTTGTTTTTAATAGAGCTCACCTCATCTTCTAGCTCCTTTTTCTCCATGAGTAATTTTTCAATACTTATCCGTTTTCCTGAGACACTTTCTCCTGTTGACATAGAAGATTTCTGAGTTCTTGATTAGCCAAATCAAGATTTGCTACTTTTGTATACAAAACTGTCATGTTCTGGTCCTTTAAGAACTCCTTGGTCCTTTCTGCTTCCTTGAATGTGTGTCTCAACAGCAATAGCCAACAGGCGCTTGAACCGGTTGACCAATGAGTGTGGGGCAGAGGCAGCTGTTGGGTAGCCAACACCCATTTCCTTCAGTAGTCTCATATTTACTTCAGCTTCTACAAATTCTCTTAGCTTCTCTCTATACATACCACGGGATTGCCCTAGTGCAATGAAATACTGTACATGAGACACCTGAAACTTCTGAGCCGTGGCATATTCGACACGTGCGAATTCTTTTCTTCCTCATCAGTCATACCAAGGGATTTTCCTTGCCAAGTAAAGTATTCCAATGTAGACATTATGTCTAAATATGTGAGTTCATTAACTTGTATAAATATATATTATCTCAGAAACTCACTTTATCCCAACCTCAGTGGGAGACAAGTCTTTATCAAAGAACTTGTATAATAACTTGATTACTATATCACCAATAATCACTTCTACGAGGGGCGTTCAGAAAGTAATGCACCACATCGTTTTTCTCAGCTAATAATGAAGATAGAAGCATGAAATTTTGCACACTTCAAATATGGCTTGTGCCAATTGTATGCACAAAATTGCACCGCAAAAGGCTAAATAATACGGCTGCCCTAAACCGTTGAAATGGAGCGTGTGAGCAACTTGCGTTATAAGCAGCGAATTGTGATAGAATTTCTCGTTGCAGAGAAGGAAACTGTTGTGAACATTCACAAGCGTCTATGTGATGTGTATGGAAATTTTGCAGTCGACAGGAGTACAGTCAGTCGCTGGGTTCAGAGAATCAAAGAATCAGGAAGTGGATATACGGAGCTGCTTGGTCGGCCGCGCTGTGGACGTCCTGCCACAGCCACCAACGCAGAAATGTTGAAATGCGCTGAGGGCATTATTCTTACTGATAGGCGAATCACTACTCAACAATTGGCCTTACAGCTGTCAGTCAGCATTGGTAGGGCAAATGCAGTTATAAAAACTTTCGGATTTTCTAAGGTTTGCGCAAGATGGGTTCCTCGAAGTCTCACAAATGACCACCGATTGCAAAGGAAAGCAATTTCTTCTGAATTGTTGGAGCGTTTCAATGCTGATGGAGAGAACATTTTGGCTAAGATCGTTACATGTGACGAAACCTGGGCATATCATTTTGAACCTGAGACAAAAAGACAGTCAATAGAGTGGCATCATCCGCAATCACCACGAAGAAAGAAATTCAAGACAATTCCTTCAGCTGGAAAGGTCATGATCACTGTCTTTTGGGACATTGAAGGTGTGATTCTTGTGGACGTTATGCCAAGAGGAGAGACAATCAATTCGCAAGCTTACATTAAGACATTGAAAAAAACTCAATCAACGTTTTCGCAGAGTTCGGCCGCACAAGAATCCAGCAGACCTGCTTCTCCTTCACGACAATGCGCGACCTCTCACAAGTCTGGCAACACGGGAAGCAATCACCAAATTGGGTTGGACTGTACTATCCCATCCACCCTATAGTCCCGATTTGGCACCCTCTGATTTTCATCTATTTGGTCCACTTAAATATGCACTCCGTGGGACAAGGTTTGAAGATGATGAAGGAGTGATTCATGCAGCGAAAAAATGGCTACATGATCAAGACAAAATCTCGTACGGGATAGGAATACATGCACTAGTTTCGCGCTGGCATAAAGCCGTACAATTTGTTGGGGATTATGTTGAATAATACCGATGTTTACATGACATATCCATGTATATTGTGTATAAATTTCATCTTTTTTGACTAAACAGATCCTGAGAAAAACGATGTGGTGCATTACTTTCTGAACGCCCCTCGTATCTATAGTGCATTATACTATTAATAGTGCATTACCTAGTATGTATAAAGACACTGTATGACAAAATTAACTGTACATACAAAATTAACAAAGACAAGATATAAATCACAAAAGAAAACGTTGGCAGAAATCAACACAAGAATAAAGCAGAACTAAAGATAATATTCAAAGAAAGCTGCGAATATACTAACAAAACAATTAACAAAACAGTGTATAAACAAAAAAAGGTGTAAAGAAATAAACGATAGGAAGAGGAGGCAAACAAATACAAACAAATTAATCAAAACTAAAGAACAGAGAAAAATATACGAAAACAACGCTAACACATCTCGTCACAACTAAACAAAAATAGCAACAAAAGTCGCTAGCGATTTCCACTGAGGGAAATTCGCAATGGTCCCTAAAGAACGCTCACAGTAGGCCCTCGGTTAAGTGGAATGTACCCTACTGGAGTCACCGCCCAACCGAACCCGCTGAAACGCAAACACATATATATAATAAATAAACAAAGAAACATGTAATATGAAAACAAACAATGTGAAGAATGTGCAAAGAGGAAAGCTCAATTCAGTCACAACATAAAGGCACAGTTCACAAATATAAAGCCACTTATCTTATACTGGCGAAAAACTCCTGGCCTCTGGAACAACAACAAAGAATTCCTCAGCACACACAGTTTAGCGCTAAGAAGATATAACGCTGAACGGCTATCTGAACTTGCCTCCAACACAACAGCAACAATGCCACAGGAACTGGCTTTCAAGTTGACAGCAACGATGATACAGGAACTGGCTTTCAAAATAACAGCAACAACGATGGTACAGGAACTTGCTTCCAAAATAAGAGCAACATCGATGGTACAGGAACTGGATTCCAAAATAACAGCAACAACGACACAGGAACTGGCAATAACAGGAGCGTGTCGCAGTAGTTCATGTAGGATGCTGTAGATCTATAGTAGCGAATGTCGTTTGGGTAACAGCCTGAAACTGGCGACAACTGTAGAATGATGATGTATTACCAACTGTAGCAGATTGGTGTACTGGCACAGTTGAAAGTAGTTGGTACTGCTACAAATGTAAGTATGTTGACATACACGCCCACACAGGGCTACTGTAAATAGGTCATGAAGACGTCACAGTAACACATGATGATGAAGTCAGGAAGCGATGAACGACTGGTGACGTTTTCAAACAGTTTATTACAGTACAATACAAATCACGCTGACATCGACACATACATTGTCATCTGAACAAAGGTTCAACACATTATGGACGTAATCACACGCCAATACACCTCTGGCAAAAATAGGCCGCATGGACAGCGGGCTTACATATATAATTCACTGGTAATCTGGCTCAACACCTCTGGCGAACAATAGGCCGCATGAGCAGCGGGCTTACATCTATAATTCATTGATACTTCAATTCAACACCTCTGGCAAACAATAAGCCGCATGAGCAGCGGGCTTACATCTATAATTCATTGGTACTTCAATTCAACACCTCTGGCGAAAATACTGTTACCACTTCTCCGCACCGAGAGTAAGTCGCCTAAATAACTCAGAGTGCATGGCAATAACAAATAGGTTCAAAATGTTTCTTTACCTGCTCTGCCTTCCATGAATCAAACACAAAAACACTTGCCATTTCCTAGGCATATAACTCTATGCCAGAATCACATTAAAGGGGGAGGGGGATCTTAAACACTATTAAATCACAGAAGAACTCTGATCCCCTTTGACACTGCCAGAGCAAAACGCTGAGCGACTTGTCAGCTCGAAAAACGCCAGGCGACTGCCCAAAGCAACAGTCTTCCGATCGCGCCCAAATCGTTGCGCATGCGCCCGGATAATGGCGGGATGTGAGCCCAACTCACACCGTACCAAGAAGCCAAGTCTAAAACCATATAAGGCAATCTCGAACAATCTGGAAGGAACACACAAACCGAAGATCGGCCGAGTCAAGAGACATAACAAATAAATCTAACCTGTATCAAACGGAAAACATAATCACAGGTTACATCCCTTTGACCATAAATATAAGAAAAGTAAAATAAAGTATTCATTACAGGCAAACCATAACAGACTGTAACAATGTTGTCACTGTTTTGCTCTTTATAAAGCATTAGGAAACTAATGTAACTACTTTTTTTTGTACGCCCTGATTATCTGTTATATTAGATTCTATTGTTTATTTGTCTTTATCTCTCATTCTTTGTGCGTGTGTGTTTGTTGTTTCAATTGTTTGGAGTAATATAATCACGAATGTGTGCGTGCAGATATTTTTAGCTTTGTTAATTACGTTTTTCTTAGAAATAATTTTTTAGTCTCTAACTATATTGTTAACATTTTTTATTGAACCACCCTTAATTGCAAGTGTTATTACCTTACAGCTAACTATCATGTTTATTATTTCTTGTTAAGTTATTATACATTTTTTATGATGTTATGTTTATGAGAAGCTGATTGATTTTATTCAAATTTGGGGAAATAATTTATGAAATATTTGTATTTTCGTGGCACGTGGTTGCTAAACTTGATAGTCTAAATGCAAAGACACTTTTTTAGTTACTCTGCCGGTGTTTTTTTTTTTTGTTTTTTTTTTTTAGTTTTAAATGCGGTAATAAACTCTAGGAATTTTTCAAATAGTTTTTTATTATTTTTTCTCACTAGAAAATGTCTTCGTCCTAATACGTTTTGACCATTTTGTTTAAATGTTTGTTATTACGCTGCTGTTCTTACTTTTAATTTCGTGTCTCAATATGTCTTTCGTGTCCCCGGGAACAAATTAATTTTCTTTTCTGTCCGCAGACCATTTCCTCTACTGTTTTTATTTTGTGCAAGTGTCTAGTACTCATTTTTCACTTTGATGTTGTCACAAAAAAATTGGATCGATCTCGTTTCCTCTCCGGCAGTATTTAGTTACATTTTTGTGCGTAATAAATGTATGTGATCAGCACATTTTCTTTCTCTGCAATCAAGCAGATATTTTATACTTTTAAATTATCTTACACTCCTAATTCGTCATGAACCCAGAGGGCCGGTCAGCGACCGAGCGTTGGGTTACCTAAGGCATGTTTGGCGATAAATTACCTGTCTGCGGACAGATTACAGACACCCACTTATCAGTCGGACACACCTGAACGGAAATGCTGTAATAGTCCGGGCAGATGTAAGAAGTTTTTTGTAAACATTGCCGAGAGAGATTCGGATGTTTTCATTTCACATGTGATGGTGTTGAATCTCTGGTCAACATCATCGGTCTCTGTTCTTTCCTGGCTTTTGATAATCTCATATCTTCTCTTTACGTCGACCACGAAAGCTTTTCTGGTGAGGGGATCCTTCAGTTTCGTGATGTTGTATCTTTTCTGTTTGACCGCAACTGGTCCAGCAGCTCTGAGTTTCACTTTCAGTCTTGCTACTACTAGGTGATGATCACTTCCCACATCTGTGCCTCTTCTTACTTTTACGTCTTGTAGTGCATGTCTCCATCTGCCATTGATCATTATGTGATCTATCTGGTTTCTGTCTCGTCAGTTTGGTGATTCCCATGTTAACTTGTGTACTTTTTTGTGTGGAAAAAGTGTTCCTCCAATGACCAGGTTGTTAATACTGCAGAAGCTTATTAATTTGTCTCATTTTCATTTGCTGTTCCACTGCCGCATTTCCCCATTACTCTTTCGTTATAATTATTGTGTGCTCTCACTTTCGCATTTAGGTCTCCCATTACTTTAATGAGATCGTACCTGGGTGTACTTTCCATTTCTTTTTGTACCTGTTGATAGAACTCGTCCTTGATCTCTTCATCGCTATCGTTTGTTGGTGCATAGTTTGTATAATTGTGGTGTTGGTGAACTTCCCTCTCAGTCTTGCTCTTATCAGTCTGTTGTTGATGGGTTTCCATTCCAGTAAAGACCTTTCCATTCCTTTCTTCAGGATAATGGCTACACTTTCGTTGTGCTGACCATCCTCTCTGCCAAAATAAAGTACTGTTTCCCCTGTAGCTGTTTTTTATTCTCCCCTTACCTGTCCATCTGCTCTCGCATATTCCCACGATATGTATTTTGTAGTTCCTCATCTCTGGTGTGATTTGTCTCAGCTTTCCTGCCATTTTCATAGTTCTGGCGTTCCAAAACCCAATTCTGGTTTCGTGTTTTTCGGTCGGGGCATCCGTTTTCATGCCAGTGGCTTCCTTTCGGCTTTCACCACTGTCAGTCATACGAGCCTGAGTCTCCGGATGTCCGTCCCGCAGCACAGTTTTTCCATTCAGTGTTGTTTCCGTAACATGTGCTATTTTTTACATAGACAGGGGTTTCTTTTTACATGCGTTATGTTAAAAGATACGTTGAGTGTTATTATAATAATTTATTATTTGTTTTGTATTTTTCAGTAAATGATTTATTATAATGGCGTGCTATATTAACAGTGACTTTTATTTATGTATTTTTTTCTTATTTTTATTAATTAATTAATTTTATTGATTTACTGATTACTTTATTTATTTACATTTTTTTTTTTTTTTTGCTTGTTACTTATTTGCTTTGGTTTTTTATTTTGTTCAATTATCGTTTTATTGCTTTCATTATTATTGTAACTTCACTTTTCACACACTAAATTATTTAGCCTGTGATCATTTTGTATTCACAATTATCATCTTCTGTGTTTCTATTTTTAATCTAGTATTTTTTAAACGATTTATGCTTTAAAGTATCATTTTTTTATTATCTGTTTTACGTTTTTTTTTTCGTTAATGCGATCTTAGTTTATGTTTAATGGTTAATGTGTTCTTAGAAGCTGTTTTTAAATAATTTAAAATGTTCTACTTTCACACCTTATTCTGTTCTGGATTTTTCTGCTATATTTTAAATGCTTTTTTTTTTCAATGTTTTTAATTTTCATTTCATTTTATTTATATATTATTTATTTATTTATTTATGCTTCTATCAAATGATGTCAGCTTAAGAAGTATTTTAACGTTGTATTTATGTTTGCTATATTGTTTCATTAATAAATAGATGCAAACAAATGTAGACTTTCATATCACGTGATGTGTTCTGTGTGCTGTTGCCATTTTCGTCGTTATCGTCTCACAGTTCTTTTATAACTGCACATTTAACTCTCATTCATGTTCTTCACCTTTATCTTCGTCATCATTTCCTTTTCCGTTCCCTATGGAGCATTGAGCAATTACTACATCTGGATCTTTTGTAGGAAACCCTCACCAAAACATGTGTATGCTGTTGTAGCGCTGGCTTCTGTAGCAATTTGTTTTACATGATAAGGTTGCCTACGTCACGCACACTCTTATATTAGTCACATCTTACGCACTACCTTAAGGAGAAGTAGCCTCATTGTTCCTCCCCAGAGAAACTACGGGAGGATTTACCTTTACGTATCACTAAATGTTTTCTATTGTTGTGCTTCACCATAAGTTAATCATTCAATTGTCGGCTTAGAATTGTTTTATTCTATCTCCACTTGTGGTCAAAATTGATCTGAGGTCATAAATCGAGATAAAATACTGCGTATATCATCCTACACAAGATCTTACAGTTAACAATTTGGATCTTTATGAACAGTTTCATGTTAATGTGATATGTCCATCTTTTCAACTAGTAACCCAAAATCTTTGACACCCGTTTGTCTCAAAACAAGCTGAAGTGGAGATGGAATAAAGCAGTATTAGGGTGACACAATGTTTCTCACATTAGTTTACAAACTTTCCAGACGTAGCTGTTTCTCATTTACGCTTGTGTACCTTCTTCACGCTCATTTTTTCTGTCTTTCTCTCTCTATCTATTTCGCCAAATACAAGCCCTATTCTTGATTTGTTTTTTTTTAAACATGTATTTTTGTCGAGTTCATCATGAGAACCCATCTGACGGTGTAAACATCCAAGATGCGATCGCAAGAAGAAGAAGAGTGTATTTTTGTTTTCTAAAACATCAAATTGGAACCATAAAAAACTACAGCGAAGCCACCGATGTTTGAACCAGATAATTCATATTCGTATCACAACCGTTCGATGTACATTAAAGTTTGCATGCATATCCCTTATACAGCTGTTATAAATCACTCCTGGAGCCAACCTATGGAGCTATTCGGATTGCCCCAGGCTAGAGTTTATGCCGAAAAAATCGTTCCATATCCTTCAGTGCTTTTCTCGTTTTTTTTTTACACAACCTTTCTGCTCTACTCAGTGCACTATGATAGCCTTTTTTTTCACCCAAACCTGTCGTAACTCCTCTTTTTGTGTGCCTACTACATTTTTGAACTGTTTCGGGCAATATTCCCGATGTCTTCTATTCCTAATTGTCTTCTACTCTTTAGTGGTGTCTTTTACTGGCTTCCCTGAAAATGGTTAGCATAAAAGATTGAACGAACATACTTTATCAGGGCATGAGAAAGATTGTTCCAGAGATGAGCAGCGTCGAGTCCTATAGCAAATATTGTCTTAAGGGTGTGAAATGTTAGAGTCTTCACAATACGTGGTTCAGCTTTATGAGATGGGGTAATCAGTTCAATTCCTCAATGTCTTTGCCTCCCTAACTCAGGAGCATAGTCAGATACCCATTTACAGCTGTTTAGACTAGGGCTTCACGATACCAAGTTCTGAACTTCTCCAACAATTTTACGTGAAATAAATGTAGGCTTAGTTTCCTACTTTTGTACCTCAGCTAGAATATGTATGAAAAACAATAATCTGCGGCACAAATAATGTAAGCGGACATTGTTCGATAACTCGTAGACGAGAAAAAAATAATAAAGTTGGAAGTGTTTCATTGTGTAAATAAACTGCACAACCAGGGAATCTGAAAATGGTAACCTATTCTAGAACAATGGACAAGGTGGTCACTGAAGTCCCGTAAGTAAAACGCGTCGGTGTAAGAAATCCACCGGATCTTTGACGTGGCTAGGTTTATCTAAAGTCCTGATAGTTTTTTTAAACCCAAGGTGCAAGTAGAAACAGAAGGCTCTAAATTGCGTCTTTCAAAAGTTCTTAGATGGTACTAGAACATTGAGAGTGACACCTTTGTAGGCAAGTGGCTTTGTTATTGAAAGTATATATTTTTGTCTTTGATATTGAACCATTGTTTTGTTCGACGCTGGGGCAGTAGTAAATGGTATAGGGAAACAATAATGTTGTGCTTAATGTTATAGTGAATACAAAGATATAAATGTATGAAATTAAACTACACAGCAGTGGTAGGTCATTGCGTTACAACGCATTGATCTCTGTGTTGATGCAGGACATAATATATCTTAGATTTACAGACGACACGACTAGATATTCTTCCTTCCAATCTGCTGGTATTTCTTCTCAATCGCAGACTTGAAAGAGTAATTTATATCATATGTTTGTGTAGTTATCAATATGTTCATGGGTGGCCTCTACTTAAATGCCGTCTTTGTCAACAACTTTGCCATCTTTGAGAAGCGCAATGGATTTCCTTATTGCTTCCTTGTTTTGTCTTTCACAGTTATCTCGATAGATTATTTTAGATAATAATTGTCACAGAAAGGGGAATACTTAAGAGGTGCTACTTTGTAGAACCGATCAAAACAAAAAATCAAAGCAGATCCTTTTCAAATGTTGTAATAATTTCCAAATCCGTCCGCTCTACCGAGGAGTTCCTATCTGGATAAACAGAGTGTTCCTGAAATATTACAGAATACTTCTGAGATTTAATTATAAAATTAAAAGTCTTAATTATAAATTCTACTTAGAAAGGCTATACAAGCAGTTTCTTGACATACGCATACATGAATGTATTAACATTTTTTCCTTCGCTAACTCATGAGCTGAGTCAGGTACCCATTTACAGTTGGGTAGACTCGAGCGTGATGTAAACATATATCGAACCCAGTACCTTCACCGCGAGAGACCAGCGCTCTAACCACTCAGTTAATCGAACACTCGCCTTACATCTAGTTACTGTTATGAGACAGAAGAGCCAGGTCACATGCAAAATATGGAGTATCACGTCGTTTTGTTGGAGTCAATTGAATTCCATTTTTATTGATTGATGTTCGTTTTGTAAACAATTGATTGTGTTACTTACAATAAATACAAATTGTTTACACTGTGAACTATTTACATTTGATTTTGTTTCTGTGTTCATGTTTTTTTTTTTCTTTGATTGTTTACATAAATTTTATTTTATTGTTGAGTTTTTTACGCTAATTATTTTAATATTTTGTTTTGTCAATTTCCCCTTTTGTGTTATTAGTATTACTTGCCAATGGTCCTTGGTTTTAATTTTCGTGTAATTTATTACTCTTGGTTGATAGTGTTTCTTAATTATTGTTAATTATAACATATTTTATTACTATGTTCGTGTATACTAAACGTGTAATTATTTTTTGTCGCTTTTAGTTATTTTTATTATCAATATCGAAATTATTATTATCAGTATTATTTTTTTTATCACAAATTGTATTTAACGACAAGCAGCATGTTCCACCATTCAGACAAACAAGAGCTCTTGAACTCAGTGACAGGATACCCAAAAAGATGAAAAGGCAGAGAAATGGACGTATGAAGGAAACATGTTGCTATGGAATACATTCATAAAGACGTTCCCAATCATAGACAAACGTATAACGATGAAGAGCTAAACAAAAAAAAAAATTATAATAAAAATATTTTTTAAAATATAAAAAGGAGGCGGAGATGTATACAGAGAAGTCAATAATAAAAGAAAATTCATATCTCAGTGGCCACTGGAAAAATTTCAAAACATATTCAAAGATAGGACAGACGCACAAACAAGATGTGCAATAACCATCAAGGACAACAAAGATAACGTTAGAACCAAGATACTTTTCCTTAAAGATCCCCTATCAGATATAACTGCGTTAAGGGACTTTAAAATAAATATAAATACAAGAACAGGAAAATAGTTAGACAGCCTTTCAGAAGCACTAAGGGAGACCAGCAATTAATCCAAAAATGCATAGTGGTGTTGTCCCCTTTTGTGCTCAACATGGGGACTTGAAATTGAAAACTATGTGGTGCACAAAAAGGCGTTGAGGTGAATGTTTCTATGTGTGGTTGTGAGGATGATGTCAATTTTTGTATGTGTGGCTTCTCAGTGGTGTAAAGTGGCGCTAATTTTATATATATATATATATTTAATCAAGATACTTTTTAAAACATCCTGCTATTATATATAAATATATATATATATATAAATATATAAATATATAAATATAAATATAAATATAAATATAAATATAAATATAAATATATATAAATATATATAATAAATATATATATATATATATATATAAATAAATATATATATATAATGATGTTTAAAAAAAGTAACTATATATTATTTCATTAGTTGAAGGAGTGAGAGAGACAACAATTAAAAAATAATAATTGAGATCAAAGAAGGCATAAATGAGAGAATTTACGTCCAGAAACTAATGTGAGAAAGATTTAGTGATTAAATTATTGTGAAAGACAAGAACACTGGAAAAAATAATATGTAAAAGTGAGGAACATGAATTATGAGTAACTGAGCGGTAATGAAAGAATTATGAGACGATAACGAAGAACATGACAACATTACACAGAACACGTCACGTGGTATGGAAATCTACACTCGGTTTATTCTATAATATTTATTGATGAAAACAAACAAACAGACAAACAATATACCGTAGTAGAAATATGTACACATGTAAAGTACTTCGAAAACTGAAATACATAATAGTGAAATAATTAAAAAAAAAATAGATAAATAAATATAAACGAAAGAAACATTTGAAAACAAAAAAGATTGGACCTACAAACAACAACGTATTTAAATAACTTTACTAGGTCCAACTTATTTATAAGTTCCTGTGAATGCTGCTTTTGCATGCTGCCTTTGACTTTCTAAACTCAAAAGCAGAGTCAGGTACCTATTTACAGCTGGGTTGAATGGAGAACCAGGTTTCGAATCATGAGCCCGGTAACTTCACCACAGCTTAGCCAATCAGACACCGACAAATTTAGTTATTATCTATAATAGAACGAAAAGCGCTTTCCCGCCTTACTCTGTTGAGGAAACCTGCAACTGTCAATCTTCTTGCTGGGTGGCTTTCCAACAGTTTCAGCAACCATTCTCTGTTAGAATGATAAAACAAATGTATTAGAATTGTCTTACAACTAAATTGTTACTGTGTCTAAGTCTGAAAAAAAAACCAAGAATTGTAATTAATGAAGCAAGAGATACATGGAAAGTGAGAGAATTGTAAATAAAACAGTTCCTGCAATCTAGTGCTCCAGTTTCTATGGCAACCATATTATATTCGTTGCCTTGTGCAGTTTCCGTGGAGTCTGTTATGAGACAGATAAAGAACATGATTACTGTTCATTCAGACAAGATCACTGATGTGGAACTGATGACAAGAACCAGACAAGTGCCAGTAGAACAAGAGATGACAAGAACCAGACAAGTACCAGTAGAACAAGAGATGACAAGAACCAGACAAGTGCCAGTAGAACAAGAGATGACAAGAACCAGACAAGTGTCAGTAGAACAAGAGATGACAAGAACCAGACAAGTACTAGTAGAACAAGAGATGACAAGAACCAGACAAGTGCCAGTAGAACAAGAGATGATATAGGAACACATTGACGAAACATGTTGATAACATTACAAGGCAGTTCTTGTTCTGGAATAAAAAAGAGTAAGACAGGTAGATGGAGACCAAGGAAAACGTACAGAAAAGAACTGGATACAGACATGAATGACATGAAGAAGACACGGAAAGACCTGAAGCTGATGGCACAGGTCAAAAAGACTTGACATAAGTTTATTGAAGGCATATTATCCTGGCTGAGCTTAAGAGTGATAATGACACAGCCACCGCTACAAGACCATGTGAATAATTTATTCAAGCTTTCAACTTTAGTGGTGTCTCCATGCTCCATAGGGATTAGAAAAAAGGAGAAAGATTAAAAATAATTTTAGTTTGGTTGGTCGTTTTATTATAACAATTAAAATACTGCTTCATCAAGCATGTCGTAAGAGCCAGCTAACATGTGGTTGTGAATGGGGTTGACGACCTAATTTTGTAAAGCAAATTGATACAGAAACCACCGCTGCTAGAGCACAGGATTCCTTGAGTGTAATAGGATCAGCTGTAGTGGTAGATCTATACTCCAGCTGGAGTGAGAATGAGGAGGACAGAGAGATGAGAGGTAGAGATGGGACAGAGAGATGAGATATGGAGAAATGAGACAGAGGGAGAAATGTGACAGAGAGATGAGATAGGGAGAGATGAGACAGAGGGAGAGGTTAGAGAGATTAGAAAGAGGGCGGGGAGAGAGATGAGAGGTAGAGATGAGACAGAGAGATGGAGAGAGATAGAGATGAGACAGAGATATGAGAGGGAGAGTTGAGACAGAAAGGCCATTTGAAAAATGATGCATATCATCAACTATCCAGGACAGAACAAGTCATCATTTTTCGGCTACGCACTGGATACAACAGATTGAGATACCATCTATACCACAAATACAAAATTAGTGCAACAGATCTCTGCACCTGCGGTACCAGCCCGATGACGGTCGAACACCTCCAGCAGTACTGCCCAACCTACAGTAATGAACGGAGTTGCATATGGCAACAACCCACTTATGTCAACGAAAAACTGTTTGGAGATGTCGGGAACCTTGAGTTGACTACTGAATTCATTAGAGTCATAAATGTGGAAGTCTGAAGGCGAACGAGGAAGAAGAAGAAGAAGAAGACAGAAAGAGAAAGATGAGACAGAGATATGGGAGAGAGCTGAGAGATAGAGAGATGAGACAGAGAGATGAGAGAAGGAAAGATGAGACAGAGAGAGAGGAATAGATGAGAGATGAGAGAGATGAAAGGTACAAATGAGACATAGAGAGAGATGACAGAAATGAGACAGAGAGAGATGACACAGAGAGAGATGAGACAAAAATACAGGAGACAGAGAAAGAGAGAAATGAGACACATGGATGGGACAAAGGGAGATGACAGACGGAGAGATGCGAGAGATCTCAGATAAGACAGAGAGAGATGAGGCACTGCGAGATATAACAAAGAAAAAGAAGAGAGATGAGACAGAGAAAGTAAGAGAGATGAGAGAGATGAGACAGAGAGATATGAGGAAGAGAGAGACAGAGAAAGAAAGAGAGATGAGACAGAAAGAGATGAGATAGAGAGATGAGACAGAAAGAGATGAGATAGACATATGAGATAGGGAACGAAAGAGAGATGAAACCGAGGTGAGACAGAGAAAGAAAGAGAAACGAGACAGATTAGACAGAGAGAGATGAGACAGAGAACGAAAGAGATGAGACAGAGAGATATGCGACAGATAAAGACGAAGATGAGACAGAGAGATAAGAGACAGAGAAAAATATAGAGATGAAAGAGATGAAAAATATAAAGAGATAGACATGAGACAAAGAGAAATGAGAGAGAGAGATGGGACAGAGAAAACTGAGACCAAAAAAAAGTAAGAGGTGAGATAGAGGAGGCAGAGAGAATTGAGACAAAGAGAGATGAGACAGAAAGAGAAAGAGATCTGACATGGAGAAATATAGAGATAAAAGAGAGAGATGAGACAGAGACACGAGAAAGAGAGAAATAAGACAGATAATGGATAGATGAGAGTGAGAGAAAGTGAGACATAAGAGTGAGAGAGATAGAAATAAAAAGATGAATGAGAAAGATGGGAGAGAGAAAGGGAGATGAAGAGAGAGATGAGAGAGAGAAAAAGAGAAATGAGAGAGAAAGAGAGGAGCGAGAAGGAGAGACGAGAGAAAGAAAGAGAGATGAGAGAGAGAAAAAGAGAGAGATGAGAGAACTGTTTTAATTTTAAAATGTGCTGTCATATAAATTAAATATAAAAGTAACTAATCCAGTTTTCAAGTTATTTGAGAGAGAGAGAGAGAGAGAGAGAGAGAGAGAGAGAGAGAGAGAGAGAGAGAGAGAGAGAGAGAGAGAGAGAGAGAGAGAGAGAGAGAGAGAGAGAGAGAGAGAGAGACAGAAATGTAAAGGATGAGTAATGAAAGTTCATAAACTCAGTGTTTACAGTTGTAAGTCAAAATAATGAAGGTAAACAATTCTGTACCTGATATTTGAGGGCAGGTCTCGCTTTTTTCTCGCCTCGGCGTAATAATGAACATTGTCATTGGGATACCGCTCCAGTATCAGCGCCCACATCACAACACCAAGACAATAAGAGTCCATCTGAAACAAAAATAACAATGTAGTCTTAAGATTGCGATAAAGTTCTGTGAGGATTAGAAGAATATAAAGTATTGAGTTAAATCATTACATAAAGAGCCAAATTTTGCTGTACATAAATATTATCTTTATCATCCACATAAATATTATCTTTATCATCCGCATAAATATTATCTTTATCATCCACATAAATATTATCTTTATCATCCACATAACATATTATCTTTATCATCCACATAAATATTATCTTTATCATCCACATAAATATTATCTTTATCATCCACATAAATGTTATCTTTATCATAATACCAGCGCCCCAAGGAACATAGAACATAAAAAGATTATTCCGAGTCTTCCTATCTCATGTCATCAGTTCCAGTTTGTTCTCAGTCTTTCTTGTCTTTTTTATTTCTGTTACCAGTTCTCTTCTGCATGCACTCACTTACCATAACGATTCCAGAACAAAGACTGAATTGTAATGCTATCAACAGGTTACCTCAGTGTGTTATATTCATCGCCAGCGTCTTCTTCTCATATCTTATTCCATTGACATTTGTCTAGTTCTTGTCATCAGTTTCAAATTGATAACCTTATCTTACAATTTTCATCCTTCTGTTCTACGAAAGTACCCAAATATGAAAGTTGCAACTATTAGATTGTTGTCTTTGTTTTTCTCCATGTTTCATGCCATACGATAGGACTGACTTGACATCTGAGTTGAACATTTTGAGTGGTTTTGACTTGATTGAATCTTTTTTCTATATATTTCCCAGTGTAGTTAAAGCTGATCTTGCTTTCTGTATCATGATTGTGATGTCGCTGTCTGTCCCTCTAACTTTGTCTATGTTGTAGCATAGATATATGATTCTACATCTTGTAGGGGCGTTTCTTCAAGTGTAATTCTTTTGGTATTTCACTTTTCTCTCTATGGACTCTTTTAATTTTAGAAGAATGATCCCGTTTAAAACTTTCCCTGACACTGATAGCAACCATAATTCTTATGTAATGTGTGCACTCAAGTAGATCTCCCTTCTCAGGCAATTTGACCAGATATCCTTTTTCCAGTCTTCTCTCCTCCAAACGTTAAGAAGTAATTTAACAAAACTATCAGATACAACATATGTTCCATATTAACTGAACATTCGTATTAAATAAATAAATATAATGTATTGCCAAATACTGAATATTTGTATTATACGACACATTGCATAGTTTGTTTTATTTATGTCGGGTTAAGGCCCCATTGAATTAATCTTCATGTTTACTTATTTATATGTACTAAAGTAAATGTTACAAATATATTACTTTTTTTCAAGCACCTAAGAGGAAATACTGGAATAGAAGAAGAAAGACAAAAGGAGATGAAGCAGCAGGTATAAAGAGTAGCTTGAGATGTGAAAATGTCACTCTTTATTATCTTTCCCGGCACTGATAGTAACATTATTTTGTCTCTAATTGGTGCTCTCTTGTCAGCCTCCCTTTTTAGGCATCTACATAATTAAATACTGACAATTTGTAACGCCAGAAATGTTGGCTGTTGTTGTTACTTAAATGAGTATAATTATTTTTACATTAATCTTAATTTTTAATTATGTCTTCTTAAATAAAATGTTAGATCAAATAATGTTCAATAAGCAAATAGTGTACGCTGAAGTGGAGCAAGAAAAAAAAGGAGATGAAGTAGCAGGAAGGAAGAGCAACATGAGATATGAGAACTCGAAAAAATAAAAAGACACATTCGTGTTTAGAGAATTACAGTAGAAGTAATTAGTGAAGCCGAGTCTTCAGATTACAAGACAATGATAGACTTGGAAAATACAAGAGAACAAATAACACAACAAGTTTAAGAAAGTAAGTATACTCACTTTGTAAGGATCCAGTTCCTTGTCTGCTGGTGCTCCTATTCGTTCTGGAGCAAAATAACCATGTGTACCGCCACAATTCCTTTTGGGCAATGTCTGTTGGTCAGGAAACATCTCCTTCGAAAGTCCAAAGTCTCCGAGGATAGCGTTGAAATCATCATCAACGAATATGTTGTCTAATTTGACATCAAGGTGTGCTACGTGGTGTCTGTGCATGTATCGAAGGGCACAAGCCACTTGAATGACACAGAGTTCAGATAACTCAAGGCTGAGCTCACCAACGTATCGGTCTAATGTGCCTCTCTGATAGTAGTACATACTGAAGGCCACGTACTCTGGACACTCACCGGCGATGAGACATTTCATCAAATATGGGTGATCAAAAGACTGCATAAATTTCACTTCAGCATGAAAAACCCGCTTATTTCTGTCCTTTGTCTCCTGATCCAACAGAGTGAACTTCTTCACTGCTCGTCTAGCGTCTGTGTCCGTCAAAAGTTTGGTCAACACGACCTCTCCACACATTCCCTCGTCAATCACTTGTTCTGGCTGGAGCTTGAATGTGCTAAAGAAATCTCCATCCAGCATGTACACTTTAGGACTGCACATAACGGACTGGGCCATGTTGGTAGCTGACACAGACTGATACAGGCAAATCAAACTAGCAGTAGTAACTACCTTCTCAAACTTGAAAATGCAAAATGGTAATCACGCATAGAAGAACCTTCAACAGTCAGCAATAATCCAGAGCACACACTATTTCTCTGTTTGGAAACAAACTAGGCAGATACAAATTTAGTTGAGCTTATATACACTTCGCTTCAGCTCATAATTAAGAAATCATTGTTAGAATTATCGCGAATCCAAATGACCGATTTTTCCTACCCCCGGGATTGTTGAATCAACAGTGGACACGACCATTGTTAGATGACCGCCAGGTTCAAAGAAATAATATACCTGACATCGCCGTATTTATATAAACAAACCACGTGACCGGGATATCTGAAACCTGTAACGCCAACAAGAACAATGAAGATGTTGGTCAACCGTGTCCGGTAAGTAAAACAAGAGCAGTGACCACGGAACTGCCAGTTTTTGTAATTGGATTAACTTAACAAATGATTTTTGGAACACTAAAGACGTCAGTCCCAATTTGTAGACTATTGAAAATATATCTTTCAAGTTGTCTTAGATACAACGCTCCCCAAGAGACCTTTAAGTGACACCGTTCTAAATAAGACCCATTATTGTCTCTAGGGACTATTATTAGCGTTCATTCTCAATGTATTTGCTTGTAGAACTGTGTCAAAAAATTTCAAATGTTAGAAGATAACTTGAAGAAATTAATCTGATGTTTCGTTAAGGATAAATACACGAATGACAAAAGTTAAACTCTTTATTTACTCGTTAACCTTACTTTCTTTAGGTGAGGGTACAAAACATGAATGAGAAAGGTATCATTCTTTATTTATTCGTTAACTTTACTTTCTTGAGAAATCTTAAACTTTATTTATTCGTTAACTTTACTTTCTTCAGAAATCTTAAACTTTATTTACTCGTTAACTTTACTTTCTTGAGAAATCTTAAACTTTATTTCTGCCTATAAGTGCACTGATAGTGACTTGTATTAGCGACAGAAAAATCAGCTTTTGTGTTTACATGAAATAAAATTGTTTTAAATCTGAGATGTATCAACGATGTAACGCAAGACTGACCAGCCAGACAAATTAATAAAACTAACAAAAACAATATGAACACATAAAATCATCATATTTGCTTTTTTCGCTCCTGATGGAGTACGGAGTCACAATACCAGCTGATCTCCTTATAGAATGTCTGCATCTAATCATTTATGAGTTCCAAAAAACTTTTTCCTGTAATTAGATGTTCATAAAGGTTGGTAAAATACA
>JAMPIV010000788.1:0-71309 GCA_024509875.1 Oreohelix idahoensis
TAATACTAATCACCTGAACCAATAATAATACCACAAGTTCTCAATGACTTGATTAATCAGTATACTATCCCAATATCTGTGGGTCACAAGCCTTTAATAAGGTCTTGTATAATAGTAATAATAATCAGGTACTGGTTTATACCATAATCCAAGTGCAGTGCACAGGCAATTGTGTCTTATGAAATATACCTATATAAAACATATGTCAACCAACAGAATACATAAAGTACAAATAGGACTGACAATACAAGAACGTTTGCAGAAATCAAAATAAATCAAATAGGGAAATCAATGAAAATAATCACTGAATCTGCAAAGAATAACAACACAAATGACGTCACAATATATGAATATAAATTGTGAATAGAACTGAAAGATAGAAAAGGTTAGACCAACAAATTACAAACAAATCAAAACAAAACTAAAGAACAAAGAAATATTACAAAAATAACAATAATTACAGACTTCACAGCTAACACAAAAGCAACAGTTGTCGCAGCAAATTTTCAGTCAAGAAAATTGCACCTATAGAAAACGCCCACAACGGACCCTCTATGACGTGGGATATTCTGTTGTGAGGACGCCGCCCAACCTTAAACACAACCCGCTGACATAGAAACTAACATACTATACAAACAAATAACATGTAAACATAAATATATATAAATTATGTGTATGATAGTATGTGTTGCAAAATAGGCTCAGTTTTACAGTAATGGCAAAGTTATTTTTATGAAAATAAACAAACTGCCACTTTATTCAATTAAACATTCTGGCCTTAAATATTAAAGTTCATATACAGAAAACAAGAAGATCCATCGATGAAAATAGGACTTCTTAGTTCACTAATACTGTCTTCCTGTTAATATTACAAGAATTGATCCAACTGTTCCGTGAAACTCTGTAATGTCTAATGTAAAAATGTCAACAACGCTGACCTACATACTGCATTCACTTGACAGGTCACGTGACGAAGTGTTGACAAATAGCAAACCAATACTGCAAGTGTGTCGTATCAGCCACAGGAAACGGTCTGGTATCAGTACTCTGTTGACTTCTGAACTTCTGCGAGGTCAAACCCAGAAAGCTGGTCCACCAGTTGATAAAGTTGTTATTTTATTCCCGTTAATGATATCCACCAAAAGGATAAATATAAGTGGATGGAAGCAGACATCATCATCATCAGTTGATAAGATCTCTATGGTGTTGTTTGCTCCACTGTAGTGTATGGAATGTCAGCTTGACCTACGCAGTGGTGTGTAGACATGGATTGAGTGTATAATGTGCGAATGATAATAAGGGTTCGTGGTGTTGACAAATGTTCTTTTCTCACACTCATGTATGGCTGGAAGTCATCGACACCAACGACTGTGTACCTTTACTAAAGTTTAATTGGACGTACACACTCGACAGCACAGATAGTGACAAATCACAGGTTGGCATAATACATCATGGTACAGTGGATAACTGGTCTTGCAATGTTATGTTACATGGGCACTCATGTAGAATAATATTATAATGGGCTGTCAGTAGCCAAGCACCCAGTATTGCCCATATATATATATCAACTGAGTTTACTGACAAAGCACGTCAGATTATAAACAATATCCAAGATGGCTTCTACCTAATCTCGTCTAGCGAAGATTCTTTAACATAAGGTTCAGCACAGTTTTTTTCATATAATAATATTGAACCGCTAGCAATGGGTTCTCATGTGTAGCAGTGATCTCTGGACTAATCAAGCGATAATACGGGCATCCCTTTTCTCTTCTTGAAAGTCACTACATGTTTGGTTCCAAGATGGCTTCACTCGTGAGCTGTCACTCACGTTTGGATACAGATAATGAATCTGTCCTAAAGTTAGTCATTCATTAAATCTTCCATTGCTCTGTAGATTTGATCATGAACACTTGACTGCAATCTACAGGATATAGTGCTGCTAGGAATCGAAGTCGTTTTCATCGAGTCAAATATATTCTCTTAGACATTCAAATCGTACCTATCGAAAATGGTGGCTTCGTACGAGAGTTCATAAGAGTGTCTATTATTACCTTGGTATCAGAAATATGATTCTGCCATTCCTTGGCAATACGAATAAACACTGGGGTAAATCATACACGATAGGTCTAGACGACTATCACTTTCCCCACAAATACTGAGATCACTTTTTCCCCAGCGACAAGCCGACATAGAAGACACAGTCCTTATCAGGACGAAGCCAAATCACCCCACACTCTAGCGACACATCCGCCGAATAGCCTTTGACCTCTCTAGAGACAACAGAACATATAGTTCGACTTAGATATGTAAAGATATACAGATATAAGACAGACTCGTCCTACTCAGACAAACAATACACATAAATTCAGGCCATAGATATTCTGAAGCAAGAACAATCTATTACTACCCAAACAAAGAATAAATCGCAGAAAACTGGATTTATCCGCGGAGTTCGATCGAAAGAGCCGACACAACTTTCAAGGGAAGTAACTCAATAATGACTTTCCCTTAAGCACTATTTTGTTTACAAAATATTTGCGAACATAACAAGTATACCAATGTATAATATTGTAAGATATCAAAGACTGCACATAAAAAACAAGAAAGGAAAAGAGAAGACGAACTGTATGAGCGCAGCACCCAAAAAGCAAAGCCCTAAAAGCTTTTATTGCTAGCGTTGGTCAGCCCTAACAAGGACTGCTAGCTGAGCTAATGCTGTCCAGGATCGAGGTTATATAGTGGAGGAAACCATCTTCCTTCGGGCACAATGCAAGATATAGACGTGAGGGTTTATGATATGCATAACATTAATTTTAAATATTCATCAATTTTAAATGTACATTCACTAAGATATTTTGTACGCTAATAGATCATACCCTCAAATACAGTGGTACTTCGAAGTCTGCAGCTGTTGGAAGCTTCGATCAAATCTCTCACAATAGCGTTATGGCTTCTTCTCAGTTATCTTGTTGTGTTGTGGGTTAAGACTTATAACTATAAGAATCCGGCCTCTGGATATCTTCTCAGCTCTGTCAGATCTTGAAGTGATTTCTGGAAGAAAGAAACTGTGACAGAATTATCTGTGCCTGAGAGGAGGCTTATATACATATTCTCATGTCTAACCCTTGCTTTCTAAGAGGTCCGCGCCTGAGTTGACTTTTTCTCTTATAAACTTTATATGGATAATCTCCCTTGATATTGATCGGGCGTAAGAATACTTATATTTTGGCATTCATCATTTGTCATAGCCAGAAAATAGATTGATTGTTCTTAGAATGTTTATGGCCTGAATTCATATGTATTACATATTATTAGTGCAAGTAGATTCAGTCCTATATTGTATATTTTGTATGGGTAGGCAGGACTATATTCTTTATGCCGCACTAGCGAAGGTATTGGTTGTCTTGGCGAGTCGTGATGAGTTCCGATATTGCCGCCTACAATGGCTGGTCACGCATTTCCTGGGTTGGTCCTTTCTAGAGTGAAAAATGATTTATGAAGTGATTTCTTCAGTAGGAGATTGTGTCTCTACAAGATTATAGTGTTAGAGACTCTCCTCATGTACTGTATTATGTACTATTCGGACTCAAGGTAAATCCAGACCCTTTTGACGATCTCCTTATGGTTAGACCTAGATGAAGCAACGTATTTTCGTGCATCGTTGGTCGTTTAACTAGATATTGTTGTAGATGACAGGTTCCATCAGCGCTTATGTCTTCATGAAATAACCTTCTGACAAAGGGACTGTATGGTAACTCTGGAAAGTTATACTTATTCAAGTTTTGAATCAACTTTGGCTGATGATTATTCTTCTGCTGGGCGAGTGAGCGAAAGCTCAGGGAAGGAGGCCATTTTTTGTATTCCTGTCATCATTATAGATCACTGTCCAGAGAACGGGTCGTGTATCTTACTATTCAGACAGTGGCATGGAGATCTCATTTATATGAAAACCCCTTATCGTGGTTTCACAGTATGATATAAACATTGAATATAAGCAACCTAAGAACTTAGCAAGGGAATGAAGGTTCGCCCATCGAACTCTTCATTTGTTTACCGATCCGCCTTTACTGACGCGTTCAGTCAGATAGGGGATGCGGCCATAATGTACCACAACATTGAATGCTGTTTTGTACCACCCATTATATTTGAATGTTCCATGACATGGGATCTACTATTCATGCCTGAAGATTGATGTGTCAACATGTACTTATGATCTATTCGTTCTGTCCCAGTATGTGCGTCTGAATAAACTGTATGAAAAGATTCCAGCAGTCTGCATTGGTGCCTTATAGACATGAGTGAATGAGTGCTTTAGATTGGTCAAGATACAAACATTCCATCATTCGCGTTAATAACACTCTACACTCTCACTCCATATTTACACCATCCTGCGTCGGTTGAATTGACCAAGTTAAGGGCCTGCTCCTCCTGGAGCCTCAGAGGGAAACTACTTCTTACAGCTGCCTTTGCCTTCCCTAACTCAGGACTAGAGTGAGTTACCCATTTACAGCACCGCTGGGTAGACTGGAGCATGCCTGGTATCATTCATTCAAAACTGAGACCCACTTTTTACAGGAGTGGCAAGTCAAACAACGACATTTTACGGTGGGTATTACCATTTTTACAATGACAAACCCAGTTTTTGCTTCAGAAGAAGGCACACCACTTCTACTCCAGATCTAGCCTTCTATGCTGGGGTCATCCTTCACAAAATTGACTGACAGATGATTGATCAGCTAGCTGTTAGTGACCACAGACCAATAAATAGTTTAGTAGCCCCTACAGTCATTACTGACTATTGGAACAACCAGTGAAGCTGTAATAAATATGGAGTGTTGTCCCCAGAAACTAAAAACCATTGCCCTAATGGAACTGCAAAAGAGCTCACTGGGACAGATTTGCAGGGCTGACAGACAGGTTTAGAGACCAATAACACACGAAACAGCAGTATAAAAAAAATGCCACATTAAACCTAGACACAATGGTGCATGTACAAATATAAAATACTTTGTGGTCTTGTAATGTTTACTATTAGAGATATGTATTCTGTAAAGCAGGGTTTTCTAAGCTGTGGTTCACAGATCCCTTTCAGGTTATGTATGGATTGCTCCAGAATCTGCCACTGCAAGAGCCCATGAGTCAGCTTCCTGTAAGGGGACAAGAGTGGAAATAAAATGCTGCTAGAACTTTCAGTTACACACCATTTGAACTAAATTGTTACAACTAATAATTGACTACACATTATATATTAGTTATATATTTCTAAATAAACTCCATATAGTTTCAGATGTACCACTTCCAGATCAGAGCATCAGCCTCACTGAAATTGTAGACAAGAAAGATAATACCAATGTTGCAGCACTGAAAAATGACAATGGAACGACTGGAAATGATGTGGATGTAGATTTGATTGCTAAGAGACAGGAGAGAAAACATACAGCAGAGAAGATTTACAAGTGTGATGTTTGTGGTGCAGGGTTTACACATTTTGTTCATCTTAAAAGACACATGAATATGCATATAGGAGCAAAGTCTTACAAGTGCAGTGTTTGTGGTGTAGGATTCAGTCAACAAGGCCATCTTAAGAACCACAAAAGAATACATACAGGAGAGAAGCCATACAAGTGTGATGTATGTGGTATTGAATTTACATATTGTAGTAGTCTGAAAACACACAAAAGAATACATACAGGAGAGAAGCCTTACAAATGTGATGTTTGTTATGTAAGGTTTGCTAGGTCTAGTCATCTTAAAACACACAAAAGAATACATACAGGAGAGAAGCCTTACAAATGTGATGTTTGTGATGTAAGGTTTGCTATGTCTAGTTATCTTAAAACACACAAAAGAGTACATACAGGAGAGAAGCCCTACAAGTGTGATGTATGTGGTATTCAGTTTGCACATTGTGGTCTTCTTAAAATACACAAAAGAATACACACAGGAGAGAAGCCTTACAAATGTGATATTTGTGGCGTTTGGTTTAGATGTAGTAGTAATCTGAAAGCACACCAAAGAATACATACAGGAGAGAAGCGTTACAAGTGTGATGTATGTGGTGTAGGATTCAGTGTACAAGGCAGTCTTAAGAAACACAAAAGAATACATACAGGAGAGAAGCCATACAAGTGTGATGTATGTGGTTTTGAGTTTACAGAGTGTAGTAGTCTGAAAGTACACAAAAGAATACACACAGGAGAGAAGCCTTACAAATGTGATATTTGTGGTGTTGGGTTTAGATGTAGTGGTAATCTGAAAACACACCAAAGAATACATACAGGAGAGAAGCGTTACAAGTGTGATGTATGTGGTGTAGGATTCAGTGTACAAGGCAGTCTTAAGAAACACAAAAGAATACATACAGGAGAGAAGCCATACAAGTGTGATGTATGTGGTTTTGAGTGTACAGAATGTAGTAGTCTGAAAATACACAAAAGAATACACACTGGAGAGAAGCCTTACAAATGTGATATTTGTGGTGTTTGGTTTAGATGTAGTAGTAGTCTGAAAACACACAAAAGAATACATACAGGAGAGAAGCCTTACAAGTGTGATGTATGTGGTGTAGGATTACGTCAACAAGGCAGTCTTAAGCAACACAAAAGAATGCATACAGGAGAGAAGCCATACAAGTGTGTTGAATGTGGTATTGAGTTTACATATTGTGAAAGTCTGAAAATGCACAAAAGAATTCACACTGGAGAGAAGCCTTACATATGTGACATTTGTGGTGTAGGGTTTACACATTATGCTGTTCTGAAAATACACAACAGAATACACACTAGAGAGAAGCCTTACAAATGTGATATTTGTGGTTTAGGGTTTAGACAGTATACTAGTGTGAAAACACACTTAAGAAAACATACAGGAGAGAAGCCTTACAAATGTGATGTTTGTGATGTAAAGTTTGCTACACGTGGTATTCTTAAAACACACAAAAGAATACATACAGGAGAGAAGCCTTACAAATGTGATGTTTGTGATGTAAGGTTTGCTATGTCTAGTCATCTTAAAAGACACAAAAGAATACATACAGGAGAGAAGCCATACAAGTGTGATGTATGTGGTAATGAGTTTGCAGAATGTGGTCATCTTAAAACACACAAAAGAATACACACTGGAGAGAAGCCTTACAAATGTGACATTTGTGGTGTGAGGTTAACACGTCGTGGTAATCTGAAAGCACACAAAAGAATACACACAGGAGAGAAGCCTTACAAATGTGATATTTGTGGTGTAGGGTTTAGACGTTATAGTAATCTGAGCTCACACAAAAGAATACACACAGGAGTGAAGCCTTAAAAGTAAAATGTTTGTGGTATAGGATTCAACGAATGTGGCAATCTTAAGAGACACAAAAGAATACATACAGGAGAGAAGACTTTAAAGTGTGATGTTAGCAGTACGTGGTTTACACATGGTAATCTGAACACAAATGAAAGAATACATGCAGGAGAGCAGCCTTACAAGTGTGATTTGTGTAGTGTAGGATTCAATGTATGTTGCAGTCTTAAGAGATACAATAGAAAATATACAGGGGAGAAGCATTACAAGTCTGATGTTTTTGGCGTAGGCTTTAAGCCAGAGTTTTAGTCTTAAGAGAGAAAAGAAAAAAACATGTTTGGGAGAAGATTTACAATCGTGATGTTTGTGTGGGATTTATTCGGTGTGATCATCTTAAAAAGCACTTCAGAAAATAAATAGTAGAGAAGACACAAATGTGATGATTGTTGTATAGGGCTTACATATTTTGGTGATCTGAAAAAAGTATTCATATTGGACTGAAGGCCTGCAAATGTGACGTTTGTGATGTGAGCACAGCTGTCTGTGACTTATCAAAAGTTGCTGCTTTAATTACTTGCACTTTGATTGGCTCCAAGGTGTTAAATCTTGTAGCAGTCAGGGTCACCTGCATTCTTCTTCTTCTTCGATCCTTAACCACCGACCGTCAAAGCAGTCAGTGGCCATCACACCTAGTGGCATCTTGTAGGGCAACAACAAATTGATTCCACTTTGCACGGTCGGTGGCCATTCTTCGTACAGTGCCCCAACTCTGGTTCATTCTTTGCATCTCAGCCTCTACAGTCCTCCGCCAAGTTGTTTTTGGTCGGCCTCTCTTTCGTTTTCCTTCAGGGGTCCAAAGCATAGCTGTTCTTGTGATGGCATCGGGGTCTCTTCTGAGGACATGACCAACCCAGCTCCAGCGTCTGCCAGCTATGATGGTGTGCATGTCCTCTTGCTTGCTACGAGTAAGCAGATCTCGGTTGGCGATGGTATTCGGCCAAAAGATTCAGTGAATTTTTCTTAGGCATGTAGTGTGAAAAGAGGACAATTTTGACATTTCCTTCTCTGTGACTCTCCAGCATTCCGCACCATAGAGAAGCACAGAAAGCACGCAAATCTGATATAATCTTAATTTTGTGCTTGTGCTGTATTGGGAGGACTTCCAGATGTTATTTAGGCTAAAGAAGGCTGTTCTTGCCTTATTCATTCTGATGTTGATGTCTTTGCCTGCCCCACCGTCTGGTGTTACTATGCTTCCTAGGTATGTGAAGGTATCTGTCTGTACCAGTTGCTGATTCCTTACTGATATGGGCTCAGGGTTGCTCACATTGAGCGTCATGACCTCAGACTTCTTTAAATTTATGTTCAAGCCCACCTGCTGGCTAAATTTATTAAGTCTATCCGTTTTTTCCTGGATCACCTGCATTATCTGTGGTGTAATTTACCAGCTGATTTTGTACTCAAAATAATGAAATTTAAACTATTTTATATATGCATTCCTCTTACTGAAATAATATTTTTTTTTAATGACATAGGCAAAGCATTATCTCTTGTGTGCATTTGTATTGTTTTATAACATCTTTTGTAATAATCGTTAGAAAACAGCATAATATTCTTTGATTTGTGGCAATTATTACCCAAAAATGTTGAGGAGAAACAAAAGATAGTTTCCTCTTAATTTAATTTTGCAGCCTGGATCGGTAATGTGTGTGTGTGTGTGTGTGGGGGGGGGGGGGGGGGGGGTGATTCCCAATTAAAAAAAAAAAACAGGCTAGACTTTGTTTGGTCATTATATTTCTTAGTTCATAGTGTTCTTTTTTTAAATACTGCTTCCATGTCAAGCCAGTCCTATTGTATGGCTCTGAAATGTGGACACACACAAAAAAGTTACAGATGTTCATAAATGGGTGCTTGCATAGAATAGAAGGATATGATATAACAAAGTCGCCAATGTAGAACTGATGACAAGAACCAGGCAAGTGCCAGTAAAACAAGAGATGATAAGAAGATGCTGGCAACAGATAGGACATTTAAAGAAACCTGTTGATAGTATTATAAGGCAGGCCTTGTTCTAAAATACCCAGGGAAAGAAAGGTAGAGGTAGACAAAATATGTCACGGAGAAGAGAGCTAGAGACAAATGTAAATAATGAGGAAAACATGGAAAGAACTTGAGCTGATGGCATGTGTCAGGAGGACTTGGCATGTGTCAGGAGGACTTGACATGTGTCAGGAGGACTTGACATGTGTCAGGAGGACTTGGCATGTGTCAGGAGGACTTGGCATGTGTTTTTTGAAGGCTATGCTCTTTGGGGAGTTAAAGTGTATTGATTAATATTGATTGAAGATTATCTGAGGGCCTATAGATTTCTTGTTTGAATTGGCTTTTGTTGCTGTAAAGATGGTGTTTATTATTGTAATTTATGCTTGGTAATCAGGACAAAATTCTTCACATGGTTCTTATATTTCTAGTGTGCCGCCATTTGGGTGCTTCACGTAAGCTCCATCAAAGCATTTGCATTTATTGCTGTTTCAGTAATGGTTAAGATTGTTTACATAGACAAAGGGTTATAACATCGTTATTCTCAGCTAATAATTGAAGCAGGCCAAATAATACGGCTGCCCTAAACCGTTGAAATGGAGCGTGTTAGCAACTTGCGTTATAAACAGCGAATTGTGATAGAATTTCTCGTTGCAGAGAAGGAAACTGTTGTGAATATTCACAAGCGTCTATGTGATGTGTATGGAAGTTTTGCAGTCGACAGGAGTACAGTCAGTCGCTGGGTTCAGAGAATCAAAGAATCAGGAAGTGGAGATAGGAGCTGCTTGATCGGCCATGCTGTGGACGTCCTGCCACAGCCACCAATGCAGAAATGTTGAAATGCGCTGAGGGCATTATTCTTACTGATAGGCGAATCACTACTCAACAATTGGCCTTACAGCTGTCAGTCAGCATTGGTAGTGCAAATGCAGTTATAAAAACTCTAGGATTTTCTAAGGTTTGCGCAAGATGGGTTCCTCGAAGTCTCACAAATGACCACCGATTGCAAAGGAAAGCAATTTCTTCTGAATTGTTGGAGCGTTTCAATGCTGATGGAGAGAACTTTTTGGCTAAGATCGTTACAGGTGACGAAACCTGGGCACATCATTTTGAACCTGAGACAAAAAGACAGTCAATGGAGTGGCATCATCCGCAATCACCAAGAAGAAAGAAATTCAAGACAATTCCTTCAGCTGGAAAGGTCATGATCACTGTCTTTTGTGACATTGAAGGTGTGATTCTTGTGGACGTTATGCCAAGAAGAGAGACAATCAATTCACAAGCTTACATTCATCATCTCATCTCAGCCCATAACCCGTCATGGGTCGTAGGGGTGCCATGGTGGAAGCATCAGCAGGCAGGGTCCTCCACTGCTCTCTAAGCTTACATTAAGACATTGAAAAAACTCAATCAACGTTTTCGCAGAGTTCGGCCGCACAAGAATCCAGCAGACCTGCTTCTCCTCCACGACAATGCGCGACCTCACACAAGTCTGGCAACATGGGAAGCAATCACCAAATTGGGTTGGACTGTACTACCCCATCCACCCTATAGTCCCGATTTGGCACACTCTGATTTTCATCTATTTGGTCCACTTAAAGATGCACTCCATGGGACAAGGTTTGAAGATGATGAAGGAGTGATTCATGCAGCGAAGAAATGGCTACATGATCAAGACAAAATCTGGTACTGGCTAGGAATACATGCACTTGTTTCGCGCTGGCATAAAGCCGTACAAGTTGATGGGGATTATGTTGAATAACACTGATGTTTACATGACATATACATGTATACTGTGTATAAATTTCATTTTGAATAAACAGCTCCTGAGAAAAACGATGTGCATTATTTTCTGAACGCCCCTCGTATTTAGCAAAGTCCCCCAGGTTAAAGCAACTATATAGTGAACAGTACAGTCAGCTGGACAAGGAAGTTAAAACGCCAAACCCGAGCCAACAAAAGGAATTTCCTAGACGATCTTGCAAGACAGGCAGAAGAGGCAGCACTGAGAAATGAACAAAGCACGGTATACAAAATAACTAAAACCATCAGCAGAAAACGAGGTGCAAACAATATTACATTAGTAAGAGATAAGCAAGGAAATCTCATCACGACAGCAAATGGACAGGAAACAAGATGGGCAGAGCAATTCAGAGAAACACTGAACAAGGAACCACCAGAGATTCAGTTGAATGTTCCTGAAGCTGAAAACGATCTAGATGTTAATACAGACATTCCACAGAAGGAAGAAATCATCACGGCAATCAAAAGGTTAAATAATGGAAAAGCGCCTGGTCACAATAACTTAAATGCAGAGCTATTTATGACAGACACTGAGCTAGCAGCAGAACTACTAGAACCACTATTTGCACAAAACAGGGACAACACCAACGGTGTGGAACAAAGGAATAATTGTCAAATTGCCCAAAAAGGAAGACCTTGCAGACTGCAATAATTGGAGAGTGTTACATTTCTTTTTAGATGTGAATGTTACTGGTACAATGAATATGTAGTACCAGCATAGTTCCTGTGGCCAAGATCACTTCTAGGGTAGTAAGCAAGTAGACACTGCAACAAGCCAATATAAATTTGAATTAATTGAGCCACAATGGCCGAAATGGACAATATTCAATTTATGTAGGACTGCACGCAGCTCCACATACAATACAGTTCATGCCAACACATAATGGCAGATAAGATGCAGTAAAAGATATACCGTAGGCAGTCAGTTCAGGTCAGGAACGCTGTCCTTTAGTTCTCGATATGACTTTTTATATCTTCACACTCGACACTGAGCAATTATACTTCTTGTCAATACAGATGACTAGATACATCTCACCGAAGATCTTGATGTATTAGTGATAACAGAACTGCATTATAAACACTTCAACAATAAGGAGCTCAAACACAGACGTCCACTCGCCATGACACACAATCGTATAAGGCCCCGCACTTTTGCTCCTCTAGTTTCACGTGAGCCAGCCAAGCATATCTGCTTAACGTCACTCACCCGTCTTTATCAGGGACCCGTATAAAATAAACAAACAAAGAGCCCTGTTGAGCTAACCATATAATAGGCACAATCGTTCTGAATTTTAAAAATAACATTCCCCCCCCCCCCCCCCCCGTCAAAATAATGGAAACAAGGTTTTCATTATTTCCGTGGTGTGAGTATAACAACACCAGAATGAAATATAGTAACATCAAATTTCACTTTATCACTAAAAGTGTGGTCGATTGTTAATACCAAAGCCAATGTCTCCTTTAGACAAAATCCTTTTTAACCGCAATGTGAGGTCGCCATAACTAATAGTACTCAACATATTAAAAAATGATGGTAGCAATACATGCACTCACATACCTCACACCGTCAAACAACGCCTATGTTACGTACATTTATTACCTAAGGGGGTAGTCTTCGGTCCTGCCAAATGTACGCACCAGTCTTTATATATTTTATTATTTGTGCGTTCGATTGATTCACGCACTGACGTGCACAATGCAGTGTGAGTTGCTTTGGACGCACGGGTAACCTAGTTTGGGGGATAGTGACGTCATGTGAGTTCGGGGCAGTACGGACTGTGTTTATGTCCGAGATATATTTCTTGGAATATTTTATTGGCAAGTTTGGAAGAAGCCATTACTTTTGTATGATCTCTACTGGTTCATGATGCAGCCAAGAGTAGAAGTATCATGTAAGTGTCGCCCCATGTCATTGAATGTTTATTGAGTAAATTAATGTATAAGGCCGCTCATAGTTCTGGTCTAGCGGGAAGTCATCACAGTATGTCCTTCCTAGAATGGACAGACGGAGTCGTTAGCCCTTTTGAATTACCGTAGAGGGGAGGATTCCTACGAAGAAACAAAGTTAATTGATTTGCATACTTCTTATGTTTTATATGCCGTATTTTCGTAAATGCCAAAGTCGTGGCATGGATACAGAGAGGTTGGTCAATACAGAACTCTAACCTGGTCGTATTGTTGTGGATGACTTTGTTTGGATTGTTATATATATATGCTAACTAAATATTGTATGAAGGAAGTCTGGAATTAGTACGAGTATGACAAGAAATATTACTCAGTGAGAATTAATCCGTTGGTCATAGGATACGTCCTTGAGAGAAGGTCAACGGACGTTACTACAATACATATGCTATGGCAAAGGAAGTGATCGATCTTTAGTCACTTGAATGAGAGGACTTAATTGTAGAGGATCTTCATAAACTTGAAAAGTAAATGATCAACATTTTGATGTATGACCTTTTTGCAACTGTAAATATGATCGTCTTGTTCAACGCCGTATATGTCACGTTCAATAAAATATATGTACAATCATCACAGCCTTGTGTGCTGCCAGTCAATAACCAGTTCATCACTACTTGTTGGTGTTCGTGTTGAAGAACATTTATGACATTTTCGTTCTATCAAAACCATTCGCGTAAATAACACTCTTGAACGTTAGAAACGAACCCAACAGTAATTGGTGGCCAGTGTGGGGATCGAACCCACGACATTCGCGTTATCAGCACGATGTTGGGTTCGTTTCTAACGTTCAAGAGTTTCATTTACGCGAATGGTTTTGATAGAACGAAAATGTCATAAATGTTCTTCAACACGAACACCAACAAGTAGTGATGAACTGGTTATTGACTGGCAGCACACAAGGCTGTGATGATTGTACATATATTTTATTGAACGTGACATATACGACGTTGAACAAGACGGTCATATTTACAGTTGCAAAAAGGTCATTACATCAAAATGTTGATCATTGACTTTTCAAGTTTATGAAGATCCTCTACAATTAAGTCCTCTCATTCAAGTGACTAAAGATCGATCACTTCCTTTGCCATAGCATATGTATTGTAGTAACGTCCGTTGACCTTCTCTCAAGGACGTATCCTATGACCAACGGATTAATTCTCACTGAGTAATATTTCTTGTCATACTCGTACTAATTCCAGACTTCCTTCATACAATATTTAGTTAGCATATATATATAACAATTCAAACAAAGTCATTCACAACAATACGACCAGGTTAGAGTTCTGTATTGACCAACCTCTCTGTATCCATGCCACGACTTTGGCATTTACGAAAATACGGCATATAAAACATAAGAAGTATGCAAATCAATTAACTTTGTTTCTTCGTAGGAATCCTCCCCTCTACGGTAATTCAAAAGGGCTAACGACTCCGTCTGTCCATTCTAGGAAGGACATACTGTGATGACTTCCCGCTAGACCAGAACTATGAGCGGCCTTATACATTAATTTACTCAATAAACATTCAATGACATGGGGCGACACTTACATGATACTTCTACTCTTGGCTGCATCATGAACCAGTAGAGATCATACAAAAGTAATGGCTTCTTCCAAACTTGCCAATAAAATATTCCAAGAAATATATCTCGGACATAAACACAGTCCGTACTGCCCCGAACTCACATGACGTCACTATCCCCCAAACTAGGTTACCCGTGCGTCCAAAGCAACTCACACTGCATTGTGCACGTCAGTGCGTGAATCAATCGAACGCACAAATAATAAAATATATAAAGACTGGTGCGTACATTTGGCAGGACCGAAGACTACCCCCTTAGGTAATAAATGTACGTAACAGCTCCCTTATCACCTCCCCTTAAAAAAAATTAATTCTATTAATTTTTTTTAACTTAGTACCCGAGAGAGGTGAGTCAAAACTACAACAAGATATATGAAATGCATAAAGTTATATCATATTAAGAAAAGAATATTAAACAAAATGAATATAACTAAATGATAGTATGCATTAAAGCACACATCCACAAACGACCTACTTTGGAACGATGTGGTAAAACAAGTTTGAAAATGAAAAAAACCATTTAAAAAAAAAATATGATAATAAAATTCAACTAAGTTTTCAACAAAATTTGAAACATATGATTTCAAAAATGAAAATGAACAGCAACACTGATGATGATCAATGACAAGAGAATCAATGAAACAGAAAAATTGAAAATACAATGTGCAAAAATGAAGCAATGCAAAATTAAACACTAAGAATCAACACACTTAATGTTTTCTAACACTAGTACCGTTGACTAGTGATCTAACAGTGAGATATCATAACTAAGACCCGTGAATGAAGGTTTTACGTGACAACTAATAAAGTTAGTATGTGTGTGATCCATAATCAATTAAATAGATTAAATTGAATTAATCTAATTTATATATTCCTTAATTACTAACAAATAACTAGTTAACAATATATTCTAAGTAATTTCAATATCACTATCAATATGTCACTGTTCAGTTACAACTAGTTAGTAATCGACGAGATAATGTTCTCAATGTTCCATACACGATAAAATATATTCTCTAACACGTTATGTAGTGTAATATGTTCCATAGGAATAACAAATGTATATTTGTCGCTCTTAACAATGTTGCCATATTAATAAAAAGTTACTGTAGTACCAATGTTCCCGTACTAAGAAAATGTTACTTTAATATCAATGTTCCCGTTCTAATAAAACGTTAATATAGTATCAATAACAATGTACAAAGTTATTCATGTTATCGGTGAGGATGTTCCAACATCTGGAAGTGGCTTAGTTTCGACAAGTTCGCTTGGGCATCTCGACAAACAGTCTGCGAACACATTCTTCACTCCAGGAATAGCTCGTATTTCAAAATTGAAGGGTTGAAGTGCTATAGCGTAACGAGCTGACTTCGATGATTTAACGTTCTTCGTGTTCAGTGCGGTAAGAGCTTTTTGGTCAGATTCCACCACAAAGTGTGAGCCGAGAAGGTAACGTTCCAGTTTTGTGATTGCCCACACCAATGCGAGGAGCTCTTTATCGAGAACGGAGTATTTGAGTTCGCTCTCCGTAAGTTTTCTGGACACGTACATCACCGGAAATAAGGTGCCGTTATACTCCTGCATCAAAACTGCAGCGATAGCGTAAGAAGAAGCATCACTGCGAAGAATGAAATTGAGATTTTTGTCAGGCAACCTCAAAAAAGGTTCATTTGAAAAAAAAATGTTTTATATAGTCTAACGCCGTTTGGTGATCCTGCGACCACTTTATTACATTAGATGTGCCTTTCTTCAGTAGAGAAGAAAAAGGTGCAGTTATAGTAGACAAATGAGGGATGAATTTTGAATAGAACTGTATTAGTCCTAAAAGCGACCTAACTTGTTTTTTTGTCTTAGGTGCCGAGATGTTTAAAATTTTAGAGACGTTACTGTCTTCTGTATACATGAAACCATGACCTATGCGGTGACCCAGAAATGAGATGTCATGAAAACCGACAAAAGCCTTTGAAGGTTTCGCTGTTAAGTTATAATCCCGTAAGGTAGAAAGTAAAGCTTTTAATCCATAAATATGTTCATCCCAAGAGTCACTGAAAAGACAGATGTCATCTATATAAGTAATGACATCGGGACGATGAGACAATATGCGGCGCATCATGCGTACAAAGGTAGCTGGCGCATTCATTAATCCGAATGGCATAAAATTCCATTGAAAAAAGACCCCGTGGCGTCGAGAAAGCGGTGAATGGCTTTGCTTTAGGAGTGAGTGGCACTTGCCAATAGCCCTTTGAAAGGTCAAATTTCGAAAAGAATGTGGCATGAGATAATTTCTCCAATAAGTCGTCTAAAAGAGGTAATGGTTCCGCATCGAATTTTGTAACTTTGTTTAATTTCCTGTAATCTACGCAAAGACGTATATTGTTGTCCTTCTTCCTAATGATTACCATAGAAGAAGAATATGGTGATGAAGATGGTTCAATTATATTTAATTGAAGCATCTCATCCAATTCCTTATCAACCTTATCACGAAAGTGTAAAGGGATAGGATATGGGCGAACTCGAATAGGCGTATCGTCAGTCAGAATAATGTCATGTTGGATGACTGACGTATGACCTGGGATGTCAGTGAGGACATCCTCATACGAGTGTAGAATATTAGAGACTTGCTGACGTTGATCAGCCGAAAGAGTAGATGAGATTGTAACATCATTCCATTTCTCAGTGGAATGGAGTGGTACAACTGGTATTGGTAGTTGTACATCATCAAAAGAAGATTCTTCTTCTTGGATGACTGACAAACTAGAATAGTGTTGAATAGGAGGTGTAGGATCGTCAGTTGCCTGGAACACTGACTGTAGATAATCAGGACGTGAGTAATACTCCTTCAACATGTTAATGTGGAAGGTTTTATGTTTACCATTAACATCAACGATGTAGTCGACATCGGATATTCTTGAGATGATCCTGAAAGGACCTCTCCAGGTAATTAAAAGACGATTGTTATGCGCAGGGAGTAATACAAAAGCTTCGTCACCAGGAATAAGCTGGCGAAGACGTCTATATTTGTTTGCAAATAGACGAGCTTTTTCTTTGGCTTGTTCGGATGATGCAGTAGCTAGTCTACACGCATCTATGATTCTCTTTCTCAGAGAGATCACATACTCATAAGAGGATTGAGTTTCCTCTTCAATATTCTCGTCAACCAATAAGTCGTGGATTAACGACATCGGACCGCGTGGTTGCATGCCGAAAACTAGCTGGAATGGAGAAAACCCCGTAGCTTGATTTTGTACCTCGCGATACGCGAACAGAGCAGCGGGTATGACCCGATCCCAGTCTTGGGGATGGTCTTGGGTCATCTTACCCAACAACTGCTTGAGTGTCCTATTGAGACGCTCAATTAACCCATTTGACATCGGATGATAAATAGAACTTAGAGATCTATCTATACCTAATGTTTTCATAACTTGAGACATGGATTCAGAAATGAACTGAACCCCATGATCCGACAAGATTTTCCGTGGAAAACCAATGCGTGAGAAGATTAACATCAATGCCTCTGCTACACTGGCAGATGAAGTGTTCTTGAGAGGGATGGCCTCAGGCCAACGAGTGCACATATCAATGCACGTAAGAATATGCGTATGCCCTCTAGCAGATGGAAGCATCGGACCAATAATGTCTATAGCCATTTTATCAAATGGTCTAATCGGGATGTCCGCAGCTTGAATAGGAGCCGCATGAAATGGACCCCGTACCTTAACTTCCTGACATATCAAACAGGACCGACAATAGAGAGTGATGTCCCTATGGACGCCTGGCCAGTAGAATGCCGAAAGCACTCTGGATTTGGTACGCGAAAAACCCATATGGCCCGCACATTGCGAGTCATGCGCATGTCGTAATATACGAGATCTCATAGAGGATGGGACTAAGATCTGATAACATAAGGATGAATCCTTTTCCCGTATTACTCTAACCAAAATCCCATTCTTAAGTATAAAGTCATGTCTAGATTTTGCACGTTTGTTGCTTGTATTCTTTTTGTTAACATACTGAAAAATTTTTTTTAATGAATCATCATTCTTTTGCAATGTTGCAAACAACTCCCGTGAAATAGGAGCATCATCATCACAAGTGGTATGAACTGTAGGTTCAATAGGTGTATCATGCGACATATTAGTAGCTTGCGCTCTAGTCACTACTGCATTTGCAGTTTGAATATGTCGCTTTTCCCATTCAGCTATTTGCTGTGGTGTACACTCTTTAATACCATGTATGCGACCAAGTATTACATCACAAATTGGATTCGGAAGGAGACATGCCTGAATCTTTCCTGAAAAAAATGGTGTATTAAGATCAATAATAGCAGTGGGAAATGTTTCGACGGTGCCACCGAAAGTCACACACTTGACAACCCTGCCCGTGGCACAACTTGGGTTGATCAGCGAAGTCCGGACGCCCACAGTGCTACAACCTGAGTCAAATAGGAGAGAGCATGAAATATTGTTGACAAATCCCTTGTTAAACTTAAGAGAGCCCTGTCCCTGGTGTACTGACGCAGCAGTGGCCGTACAGACTACAGGTAGACTAGGCAAGGTATGTCCGCAACGCAGCGTCGTGATCGCCTTAGGCTGGAAAAGAGTCGAGCATTCTGGACAGTCTTTCACCTGGGTACAATCAAGAGAACAATACATAGCATTGTGAGTTTCAGCTACTTTACCCTGTTCAATGTTAGCCTGTGTATCACTTAAAGCGACATTAGAATGTCTAACCGTATTACTCGACGATCTATCTCTACGACGCGATCGATTTTGATTATTTGAATTAAAATTGCCAAAATTGTCGTTTCTGCTTGAGTTAAAATTTGGATGAGTCCGATAATTTGTATAATTAAAGTTATGCTGTTCTTTAAAAATTTTATTCCAAGAACCTTGTCTGTTTTGTGGACCCTGAGATCTTGATCTCCAGTTTTGTTTATTATAATGTCCTTGATTATTTTTAAAATTATTGTTACCAAAATCTCGCGATCTGTGAGCTTGGTTCCAAGAAACATTAAATGGAGCAGATTGTTGAAATTGCTTCCCTTTGTAAAAGTTATCATTGTTAAAATTGTAATTATTTCCCTTATTGACATACCTGTCAGCACTAAAGGAACGATTGCGTGAAAAATTGTTTTGTTGTGCTGCAAAAGCAACAGGCAATTCATTCTTAATCTGTGCATTACTTAGATCCATGTTTGGGTGAGCAGTACAAAAATTTTTTGCATGTTCTTCTAAGTCTTTTATTGATAAAGGTTTCCGTTCTTGTAAAAATGCGAGAAATGTAGGATTTACAGACGATAGTACCTTATCGCGCATCAGTAAATCGAAGAGACCTTCATACGACTTTTCAATTTTGGATAATTCAATCCATCTTTCTAGTGTTAGTCGTATTTGTGACAGAAAATCACTGAAATTTCTGCTTGATTGAGGTAGTAATGTACGAAATCTTAAACGGTATTCATCTTCTGTCATTTGAAATTTGTTCAGAAGTGCGGATCTAAGAGCTTTATAATCATTCTTCTCATTAATACTGGTAGTATGATAAACTGCCAAAGCATCCCCAGTAAGTAACCTGGATAAATATGTGCAATACAGTGTATTATCCACGTTATAAGACCTACAAGTGGCCTCAAATCTATCTAGAAAAAATATTACGTCATCCGATGGGGGGTTAAATTTAGGTAATTTAAGGTGAATTTCCTTAAAATGATCATGTCTGGATGGAGTTTGGCTTTCAAACGTTCTCTGAGAATTAGATTCTTGAGTTAACCTAAGTCTCTCATATTCTGACTCTGCTAATTTCAGTTCATGCTGTCGTTTTTTATCATTCTCTTCCATCTCAAGCTGAAGTCGTTTTGTGTTTTGTTCAGCTATTAATCTTCTTTCTTCCATTTCTTTTTGTTTCTGTTCCATTTCCTTTTGTTTAACTTCCATTTCAATTTTAAGTCTTTCTTCAGCCTCCTTTTGCTTATGTTCTGCCTCTCGCTGAAATCGTTTCTCTTCTAATTCAGCGGCTAATCTCATTTTTTTCTCATTCTCCTCTGCCTCAAATTTCAAATTTTCCAATCTTAACTTTTCAGCCTCCAATCTTTGAGCTTCCAACCTTTGAGATTCTTTATATTCCGACATAGCGAATTGTCTTACCTCTTCAGCAGGTATTTGCAAAGCTTTTGCTTGCTTAATGAAATAATCTAGTGAATACATTATGCTTCATAAGTAGTCACAATATTCTTGATTTATAAAATGATAATTAATCAATATAAATTAATTAACCTTGTTACTATAACAAGTGTTCTTCGTCCCTGTCCTAGAACGGTATATTTTGTAATCATACAATTATGAAATATATTAATATCAATATAGTTATTTAGGCAATGAAATGTTATGATGGTAATAACGTGACAAACAATAGGCACAATACTGACAAGACAAGATAATCAAAGACAAATGACTACAGTCGTAGAAATCAAATAAAATAAAAATGTGTAACTAAAATAGAATGTCGTAAAAAATTACGATGACATCTACGAACCAATAATGTACAAGACAAATGACAACACAGTGTAAAAACATAGGTTTTGTAAAAAACTGAACGACAGGAAAGGTGAGATGGACAATAATACAAACAAAATACATCATGAAAATAAGGTACGATTAAAAAGAACTACGAGAACAACAATTAAAACTTGACGCAACAGCTCCCAGAAATAAGAACAATTATAGCACCAAGGTTTCTGCCATAGGGTAGGCAATTTAACACTAAATGTGTGGTCGATTGTTAATACCAAAGCCAATGTCTCCTTTAGACAAAATCCTTTTTAACCGCAATGTGAGGTCGCCATAACTAATAGTACTCAACATATTAAAAAATGATGGTAGCAATACATGCACTCACACCGTCAAACAACGCCTATCAGTCCAGTCCAGTATCAGTAGTCAATTAATTAATTCATGACCAACATCAAAAATGCAAAACAATAAAGAATAAACAGATATGGACCAACGTAAATACATGAAATGAGGCAGACAATCATATTAGTAAAGTGAATGAATACAACATCTTACACTAAAAAATTAAAGTCATGTGTACATCTTAAGTACTTGTCAGAAAAAGTGTGTTGTGGTGCCAATAAAAAAAAATGTTATCTTGCACCTAACGAAGTTGTGTGTCAAATCAGGTAAGAATACACTAATGTATGGTACAAATTGATAATAGTATTGAGAACCCTCAAAATGTTTACTCAGTAATTAGTGTGAGTATAGTAAAGGATGTGTCAGAGACCAAATCTTATCCCGCGAATTACAACTAATTAACCGCTAAATAAAGCAATGTATTAACTGTAATAATGTCATAGAGTTATACACATTTTTGGAATAATACATCAGTAAAGTCCCACGTTCAAGTCCATGATTCTCTACTATATTCTCATATAAGTTGATTTTTAATGTAACTGTGGTTCCAAAGGTTGTTATTGCCGGGAGTTGTAGTGAGGATAAGCTCTCACTGCAGATAAAATACTTCTATGGCACGTGCCTCAAACAGCCTCTGACAACCAAGTCCAGCTCCCGGCCTTCACGTGTGGCTCAATTTGAGCCCGGCGGAACTGTTTCCACTGACGGGAGAAGGGGCAAAGGCGAGCGACTGGCGCCTTAAAACCAACAGCTTCGGGCAGATAAGGCTCGTGATCCTTGGTTGGTAGCTTATCTAAGAGAAGGAACTCTGAATTCAAACCACCGCTGCCTTGCGGGAATATCCATTTATGGAATTGGCTTCGGGAGTAAACCCTGAGGATAAATCCGGAGTCGGAGTCCCTAAGGCAGTCTAATGTCGATTCGACATTATTCTGGCAACTCCTGCGACATGGCTGGTACCAAACTGTATCGGCTACTGCCGTTCCTTTGGATCTACCAGCTGTGTGGAGAGGGGGAACATGCTGCATGGGCAACAGCTTGATCTCCATATAACTGTGCCCAAGCTCGCGCCCTGGAGAGGACACTCCAGCTTCACCCTATAGGTGTCGGCAAAACACGGGAAGTAGCAGTTACCGGTTATAAGCATTTTGCCCAATTGGCGTAGGGCATGGCGCCAGGGGCTACTTCCGACAGTGGGAGAGGTTGTAGGATCTCACTGGACAGCTACCGCCCGCTTCAAGCTGGGCAGCCCCCAGTCAATAAGGTGTTGTCCCGCCACTGTCTGCTTTCCCCATTGGGTGCATGGGGATTAGGGTCAAACCCGAACTGTGGACAGAAAATTTTGCACCAAGCAATTATCGAAAAAATAGAAATAAGCAAATTCTCAGATTAGGATGCTGGAACGTCCGGACTATGTTGACTGGACTATCCGAAAACCTACAGGATGTAAACAATGTAAGGAAGACAGCCATAATTAATGATGAGCTTAAACGACTTCAGGTGGATATAGCTGCACTTCAGGAAACGCGCCTGGCGGGCTCTGGAACGGTGAGCGAGAAGGACTACACATTTTGTTGGCAAGGGAAAGATCTTAATAAAGCTAGAGAACACGGAGTAGGTTTTGCGGTCAAAAAATCGCTAACTAAAATGGTTGAACCAGGCGAGAATGGATCAGAACGCCTGTTAACACTCCGCCTGCAAACTAGCACAGGTCCCATCACCCTTGTCAGTGTGTATGCTCCTACTCTGTACTCTGCCTCAGAAGCTAAAGATGAGTTCTACGAGAATCTAACAGCAATTATCAAAAGCATACCTAGGCAAGAACAGCTTGTTCTCCTTGGTGACTTTAACGCTAGAGTGGGTGCCGATAATGTTTCATGGCCTTCATGTCTGGGCAGGTTTGGTATTGGCAAGATGAATGAAAATGGACAACGGCTCTTAGAGTTGTGCGTCCACCATGACCTCTGCATGACCAACACCTACTTTCAGACAAAACCCCAGCATAAGGTGTCATGGAGACACCCACGATCCAAGCACTGGCACCAACTTGACCTGATTCTCGTCAGAAGGCCACTCCTCAGGTCTGTGCTCTCCACGTGCTCGTACCATAGTGCAGACTGTGATACAGATCACTCCTTGGTTTGCTGCAAAATCAGAGCACAACCAAAAAAACTCTATCGTGTCAGACATGAAGGGAAACCACGCATTGATACCAGCAAGATTTCAGACCCTTTCATGATCGCTCAATTCACTGCGACCTTTGAGAAAGTGCTCAGTAGCCCTCTGCATGGTGATACTATTACAGAGAACTGGGAGCATCTACGGAACACCATTCAAAGTACTGCACTTGCCACCTTTGGTAAGAAAACAGCAAAGTCAAATGACTGGTTTGATGCTTCATCAGATGTGATGGCACCTGTCATTGAAGCTAAGCGCAGTGCTATGAATGAACACAAACGTTCACTGAGTGCCAGAACCCTACAGATCCTGAAGGCTACGAGAAGCAAAGTTCAACAAACTGCTCGACGCTGTGCAAATGACTACTGGCTCCAGCTCAGTGAGAGCATCCAGATCGCAGCGCAAACAGGCAACATTAGACAAATGTATGACGGTATAAAGAAAGCACTTGGCCCCCCATAAAAGTAAGATGGCACCGCTAAAAACCATCAGCGGAGAGAAGCTAACCGATAAGGGTAAGCAGATGGAGAGGTGGGTCGAGCACTACTCTGAGCTTTACGCTACAGACAATACCGTTACGCCTGCAGCCCTTGATGGTGTCAACAGTCTGCCAACTATGGAGGAGCTGGATGCCGAACCAACATTAGAGGAACTCAGCAAGGCCATTGATAGCTTGGCCTCTGGCAAAGCACCAGGCAGTGATGGGATTCCTCCTGATTTAATCAAATGCTCTAAGAGCACGCTATTACATCCCCTGCATAGGATGCTGTGCCAGTGCTGGGAAGAGACAACTATTCCTCAAGACATGCGAGATGCCAAGATTGTAACACTGTATAAAAATAAAGGAGACAGAAGTGATTGCAATAACTACAGAGGCATCTCTCTTCTTAGTATTGTTGGTAAGGTTTTTGCCAAAGTCATCTTAATGCGACTACACAAGTTAGCTGAGTGCATATATCCAGAGTCACAGTGTGGATTCCGAGCTGGCAGATCAACAACAGACATGATCTTCTCTCTCCGCCAGCTTCAGGAAAAATCAAGAGAGCAGAAAAGACCATTATATATCGCCTTTATAGACCTCACAAAAGCATTCGACCTGGTTAGTAGGGATGGACTCTTTAAAATCCTCCTGAAAATAGGCTGCCCTTCTAAAATGCTGGAAATGATAAAGTCATTCCATGACGGCATGAAGGGAACAGTCCAATATGCTGGAAGCACGTCACAGCCCTTTGATATACGAAGTGGCGTTAAACAAGGCTGTGTTCTGGCTCCGACCCTCTTCGGAATCTTCTTTGCCTTACTCTTGAAACATGCATTCAGAGATGCAACTGAAGGAATATGCCTTCACACTAGGTCAGATGGCCGTCTGATTAATCTTTCAAGGCTGAAGGCAAAAACAAAAATCAGAAGGGTCACTATAAGAGACTTGTTGTTCGCTGATGATGCTGCAGTCGTCACTCAAAGCCAACAGGAGCTTCAGAGCTTGATGAATCGCTTCACTAAAGCATGCAAGGACTTTGGCCTCACAATAAGTCTAAAGAAAACGAATGTGCTGAGTCAGGATGTGGGTGCTGCACCAGTTATCACTATCGATAACTATGAATTGGCAGTGGTGCACCACTTTACATACCTAGGGTCTACCATCAATGACAAACTCTCACTGGATACAGAAATCGACAGCCGCATTGGCAAAGCTGCAGCTACCTTTGCCCGCCTCACATCGCGTGTTTGGGGAAACTCTAAACTCACAATGAAGACCAAAGCTGCGGTATATAATGCCTGCATCACCAGCACACTCCTATATGGCAGCGAGACCTGGACGACCTATGCTAAGCAAGAAAGAAGGCCCAATACCTTCCATTTGCGGTGTCTACGCCGCATCCTCGGCATCTCGTGGAAAGATAAAGTGACAAATGTCGAGGTGTTGTCACGTGCTGGCCTTCAAAGTATGTATACGCTTCTTAGACAGCGCAGACTTCGTTGGCTTGGCCATGTTCGCCGCATGGAAGATGGTCGCATCCCAAAAGATATCTTCTACGGACAATTAGCAGATGGCAAGAGAACAGTTGGGCGACCACAGCTGAGGTTCAGAGATGTGTGCAAGAGAGATATGAGGGCACTGGACATGGATCCAGCAACATGGGAGGATGAAGCTGCCGATCGCACTAAGTGGCGATGCTATTTACGGCGCCACCTCAGATTGGGCGAAGAGAGGCTCACACAAGAAGCAGAGGTGAGAAGAAAACGTCGAAAGGAGAACCAGGAAAATAAGCAGCTGAGGGCTGTCACCTCAGGGGCGCATTCCCATAGTCATTTATGACTGAAGGGGCTATTATTATTATTATTATTATAATGTAACTGTAAGCACGATATGATTATAGTAGTTGCGTCCCTTTGTCCCTGCGAAGCATTCTTGAGCTGTGTCCCTTCATCTTGAGATGGAGTTTCAATAGTAATATAAAACAAGCTTTGCATTCAAAATATCCATGTGTCACATTATTCTGAAATTATCAATAAATGTGTGTGTTTATGCACATAAACTAAGTATAACAACTGTTCAGAAGGTCCACGACATCCCTGAATTAATGAGCTGAGTAAAAGGAGGTCGAACTCAACATTGGCGATATCAGCATTCATCATCATCAGGTGCCGAGTGAACCGATCAATATCTGTAAGTACTGTCGAAAGAGTCCTTGAGCGATTTCTTTCAATTTTCTACGAAAAAGTTACGATAATTGTGAGCCTTGGCGTGCATCAGAGAGCATTTGTACATTCATTCCTTGCACAGCAATGATAAATCTGGCCATTTCTGTCAGCATCAGCATTGTCAGCATAAAAGTGCAATGTTCCACCGGTCAACACGTGACGAAGTCAGTTAATGGGTTTGTTATACCCTCGCATGGTACCTGCATTTGCCGTGTTGTCAGGTGATATTGAGTCTTTCACACAATGTGATAGCACATCCGCGACAACGTTCTTATTCATATTGCCCTTGATGGCCCGAATATCATCATGGACAATCATTGAATTCCCGCATAAGAGTACCGCTGATTCCTGACCCAGAAGCGTCGACTCTAAGGTTAAAAGGAAATCAAGCATCAGGCCATCGTAAAATTGGTGATTTTGAAAAATAACACTTAAGTATATTTAAAGAAACATCACACGAATGTAACCAAACAATCTTATTTGGAGAGTTCTCTCTTAATAACGAAGACAGAACTGAAGTAATTTCTGAAACATTATGCAAAAATTTCCTATAGAATCCTACAAGACCTAAAAGACTACAAACCTGTTTTTTTGTCTTAGGAATTTCTAGATTCAAGATCCTGTATATAGTGGAATCTTCGGGCTTAAGAAAACCGTGTCTTATTTTATGTCCAAGATAAGAAATTTCTGTGAATCCTATTTTAGTATTCGAAGGTCTAGCCGTAAGGTGATGGAAACGAAGAGTAGTCAACAAGGACTGAATTCCATGAATATGTTCATCCCAAGATTGATGAAAAAGACAAATATCATCAGTATAGGTAATTATGTCATCACGATTTAAGAAAATTTTTCGCATCATAAGAACAAAAGTTGCAGGAGCATTAACGAGACCAAAAGACATAAAATTTAATTGGAACAATCCCAAAGGTGTAGCGGAAGCAGTATAAGGTTTTGCTCTGTCCGACAAGGGGACTTGCCAATAGACTAATCAAATTTACTGAAAAAAAAAATAGCTGTAAATAGTCTATCCAAGAGAGAATCTAACAAAGTCAGAGGTTCAGCATAGAAAATAGCATTTAAATAGTCAAAGTATAGTCTCAAGATGTCTACATTCTACATAAATATGACCAATAAAATGTACATCATTATTAGCCTTATCATAAGTACCAAAGGGAAACAAAGCCTCTGGCACATGAGTATTGGGAAGAAAACATTGACGCCCTGTTTAGGAACAAGAATGAAAGTATTATGTTTTGTAAATGGTGTAACACGACCTACAACACCTGAAGAAAGAAACAATATTGTTAAAACTGCCACAATACCCAATGTAGTGGCCAGTACATTCCACATGAAATCATGGTATGTCAGCATCTGAAAGAAAAAAAAAAACTGAAGTAATATTCATATCCTTGAAATTCCTAAAGGAAAAGGAAAAATCATATAGTAAAAAGATAATAGAAAAAAGGAAAACCAACAGCCAAATATACAGTTTTGACTGAAGAGTATGGAGCGAATAGTCAACCACAGATTGAAATGGTATTTAGAGTCTGAGCAGATCCTGGTGCCGGAACAAGCTGGATTTAGAGAATGCTACAGTATAGAAGACCAAGTTACTTACTTGTCTCAAGCAATAGAAGATGCCTTCCAGGAGAAGAAAAAGGTCCTAACGATCTGGGTCGACTTCAAGCAGGCCTTTGACAAGGTGTGGAAAGATGGCCTCATTGCAAAACTTAGGAGAAGTGGAATCCAAGGCAACATGATGAAATGGATCCAGTCATACTTGCATAACAGGAGAACTAGAGTCACTCTTGACGGTCTGCAGAGCAGAAAAGTGTTGCTCCATCAGGGGGTACCTCAAGGAGGAGTAATTTCCCCAACACTCTTCCTTGTTTACATCAATGACCTGGTGAAAGATCTCCCTGCAGGAGTTAAAGCTGCCTTATATGCAGATGACCTAGTACTCTGGTGCGCTGATGAAATGTCACCACAGCAAATTATAGAATGCAGCGGGCAGCAGACATGCTAGTGTCATGGGCAGAGAAATGGCTTATCACAATAAACACAGACAAAACCTCCACAACACTGTTCTCCCTCGCCCCCAAGGACAAAGCAGCTAACATACACCTAGGGACAACCGTGATCAGGGAAGAAAGCTACCCCACCTATCTTGGGGTGACATTTGACCAAAGGCTTACATGGAATAAGCATATTGAAAATGCAGAAGGAAAGGCCCGAAGACGACTAGGCATACTCAGAAAATTAGCAGGTACCAACTGGGGAGCAAATGAAAGAAATCTAAAGAAGATTTATAATGGAGTAATAAGACCACACTTAGAGTTTAGCTCAGCAGCATGGTCATCAGCTGCTAACTCACATCTGCAGTCTTTGGACAAGGTGCAAAATCAAGCTCTCAGGCTCATTACAGGAGCCATGAAAACTACACCAATAACAGAGATGCAGAAGGTTGCTGGATTACAGACATTGTCCCATAGAAGAGACACAAAAACCATGATCCAGATGGAAAAGTACAACAGTATGCCAATGCACCCAATGAAGGCAAGACTAGATGATCTGGCATTGGGACGTCTAAAGCGTAGCAGCTTTGTGCATCGGGGGAAAAGACTTATAAGACAGCATCAAGAAGACCTATCCATGAAGACAACACCACTGAAGCCCACCCTATACCCTGTACCATGGGAGCAGGCCAGCAATGCCCTCCAAATTAATACATCAGTCAGTGATCTCACAAGTGGATGTGAGTATAATGGTCTGCAAAAATGAACTGCTACATTGAGTATGATCCAAGAAAGCTATCCCGATCAATCATGGATACATGCTTATACAGATGGATCAGCAACTAATGCTGTTAGGAATGGAGGTGCCGGTATCTTTATCTCATATCCTGACAACCACTATGAGACTAGGCACATTCCCACTGGTAAATTCTGTTCCAACTATACAGCTGAGGTTCAAGCTCTAGAGCAAGCTGCAAATATGATTTATAACACCAACTCTGACTGTCACCAGGTAGTCATCCTCACAGATGCACTGTCTGTCCTGCAAGCTCTCAAAGGTGGTAAACTCCCGCATCTGAGAAATGAACTAAACAAGGTAGCTGCCAAAAAGAGAACCATACTTCAGTGGGTACCATCTCATTGTGGTGTACCCGGAAATGAAAAGGCAGATAAACTTGCAAAAAAGGGAGGAGAATGTGAACAAGAAGATAATGAAGTCACATACTTTGAGAAAAAGAGAGCTATCCAGACTATCAGAAGAGAACAGAACCAACCCAAAGACGACTATCACACTCTCGACCGGCAGGGACAGATAACTATTTTTCACCTCAGGACAGGGCATAACAAACTGAATAAACACATGCACAAGCTACGATTGTCTGCTTCACCACTGTGCACATGTGGATTAAACGAACAAACTGCTGAGCATGTTCTACAGGACTGTCCTCTGTATGACCAGTTAAGAAAGATATACTGGCCCAATGACTCAACACTAAACTCACAGCTATATGGAGTTAAAGAGGAACTTCAAACAACAGTCGAATTCATCATGAGAACTCGTCTGACGGTGTAATCATCAAAGATGCGATCGCAAGAAGAAGAAGAAGAAGACTGAAGAGTAAACTACCAAATTAAACTTGACATCCGATTAACCTTTCCATCAACCATGCCAGGTATCACATCATCAATGATGGATGTGGTTGGTCCCATATCAGCAACATTGTCATCAACAATGTGAGGTATCACACCATCCATGATGGATGTGGTTGGTCCCATATCATCAGCAACCATTGATTCACTCGAGTCAAAATAGACATCTGATGATTCCTCAATAGTTTGGAAATCAACAAGGGACTCCTCAATGATGGTAGGAAGAAATGTTGTATTATCACCACTCAAAACTGTGTCACTCTTGAGTCCAATCATGTGACCATACATGCCTAAGACTAAGAGCCTGTGCTCTGGTAGTATCAGCCTTGGCAATATGTACATGTTGTTGTTCCCATCTCAAAATATCATCATTAGTACATTCATGAAGCCCACGAATATTCCCTAAAATTATTCCAGCGACTGGTCTTGGCAACAGACATACTAGAGTCCTGCCTGTAAAATAAGAGGTATCTAAAAATATTTTTGCAGTTGGATAATATGCCACTGTGCCCCCGAATGTAAGGCACTGGACTTCTTTGCCTGTGTAATCAGCAGGGTCCACAAATGATCTTTGAACCCCCACAGTGGCAGATCCAGTGTCCCTGAGCACTGAAACAAGATGGTTGTTTACAAAACCCTTATTGAATACCACTGATCCTGTCCCATTATAAGAAGACATCACTGGTAAAGAGTGTCCACACCAGAGCCTCAGAACTCCCTCTGGCTGAAACAAAGAATTACATTCAGAACGATTTGTACTATTGGATACGTCTACACTGCATGCATTTGCAAGAGAAACAACATTGTTACTTTGGCCTGTATTATTGTCACTTTGATGCACAACTGCATTAGAATGTTCAGGATTTCTAGAACTTTGAAAGTTATTGTTCTGTTGAGAACTTCCATTGTTGTAATAATTGTCATTGTTTCTATAACCTGACCTTTGGCCTCTGTTTGACTGGTAATTATATCCACCTCTATTCCAATCCTTGTTAGGTCTGAAAGATGATTGATAAGGTATATATTCATCATCATATGAATAGAAATTCCTTTGAGGTTGTTGTAATCTATTATTAAAATTATACCTCCCTCTGAAAGATCCATTATTAATATTTCAATTAAATCGAAAATCTCTGTTTATGCTATATGATCTTTGTCTGGGTGGATTAGAGATCATAGTTCTGGTTGATGCCACTGGCAATGAATCCTTTATGTTATTCCTGCCAAGATTCCTTCCAGGATGTGCAACTTGGTACTGTCATCCCAGATTTTCAACAGCAGCTAAAGTCTCGGGCTTTCTGTCCTGCAAAAAGGACAAAAAGTCACCACTGACTGAAGACAGCACTTTGTCTCTTAAAATTAAGTCAGTCAGCCGCTCAAAAGTTTTATTATTCTTTGACAAATCAACCCATCTAGAAAAGCAAAGCTTAATTGATGAAATGAATTCAGCAAAATCTTTAGCTGAATCAGGCAACAATGATTTCAGTTTCAATCTGTACCCATTTTCCTCCAGTTGATACTTTTTAAGTAACAAAGCCTTCACAGCATCATAATCATTTCTAGTCTGATCATCCATGGTGCAGACTGCAGTAAAAGCCTCACCACTAACAAACTCATCAACCTGCTAGGCCATGTAGCTTTATCAATCTTAAACTCTTGGCAACATGTCTTATACCTATTTAAGAAGCATGTAATGTCGTCAATATTAGAATTAAATTTAGGTCAAATTTAGTTTAAAATTAGAGGCATGACCTTTTTTTCCAGCCTCCTCAACTGCTGGGTTAGCCTGTTTGTTGGACTTTTAATGTTTCCAACTCAAGTTCTGCCATTCTTTGAGCATATGCTAATTTTTCTCCTCAAGTTCATATTCTCTTCTTTTATTCTCCACCTCAAGTTCATATTCTCTTCTTTTATTCTCCACCTCAAGTTTATATTTCTCTTGCTGAAGAGCTAATTCTTCCTGCCTTCTCTTCTCAGCTAAATCCTCATCTCTCTTCTCATTAGCCAAGGTTCTCTGATCTCTTGCCACGTCTTCTAACCTCTTTAATTCTTTTGCCAGCTCAGTGGATGTATATGTTTTTAAAGCTTCACCCTCCATACCAAACTCCTTTCCCAGCTTGGCAAAATATTCCAAGGTAGCCATAATTCACAATTATTGTGACTCCAAATTGTCCAATAATAATTCAAATAATATATATTTAATATGTGCGCAATATTAGCCACAATTATCTCACCACTCACTAATTAACTGCAATAAACTATAGATGTTATTTTAGGAGCAAAAAAAAAAAAATAGAGATACGAACAAAATCACAGTATAAAAGAAATTACAGTAGAAAGAGCCAACTCAAGATAATACTAATGAATAAACCAAGGCAGAAATATATGAATTGTAGAAAAATGAAAAAGATTAGGCTCTACCACACTTATGACAATACAAGCACGATTTCACAACATACAATACATCTAATAACTGAATAATAGCAAGATTAGATAAACAAATTTACAAACAATAATGGAGAATAAACCAAATAAAATAAAATTAACCTGACAACAAATACAAAATTACAAATAAACAGGGCAAAACAGCTAACAAACATGGTGATGGTAACCTCAGCAGTAGCAGTAAACACAGCTTTGCAATGATGGCCCCACTGTCTGAGAAAATCATGAACCAAACCTAAAGACCGACCAATAATTCACGACCATGGGATTGGTATTGTGAATTAATGGTTCCCTCGCCAACCAACCCCCTTATCTCACCAACATGTAAATACATATAACATATAAAAAAAAGAACCCTGTCAAATGAGATTCTTCAAGAGACACACTGTATGTATCAGTAAATATACTTATCTGCTATAAGAAAAAACAGTTCCTCCTAGCTTCAACCTCTAGCTCAGGGAATGACGATTCACATACAGTGCTTGACCAGGGTTAGACTTAGAACACCGGCTTGTAGCCGAGCAACACCGCCATCTTGAAAAATATTCTGCCCATGCAGAAAATGTAGCCCCCGATTTGAAAAATTACTGCAATAACATATGTTCATATCTCGGCTTGGCCTACAAAATTAGAGCTGTTACGTGTCTTTTTAGATGTGAATATTACTGGTACAATGGATATGTAGTACCAGGATAGTTCCTGTGGCCAAGATCACTTCTAGGGTATTAAGCAAGTAGACACCGCAGCAAGCCAATATAAATTTGAATTAATTGAGCCACAGTGGACGAAATGGACAATATGCAATTTATTTAGGACTGCACGCAGCTCCACATACAATACAGTTCATGCCAGCATATAATGGCAGATAAGATGCAGGAAACAATATACCCTAGGCAGTCAGTTCAGGTTAGGAACGTTATCCTTTAGTTCTCAATATGACTTTATATCTTCACACTCGACACTGAGCAATTATACTTCTTGTCAATACAGAATGTGAACATTGCGATCCGTTCACAATTGGTGGAAATGCGATCCCAGAACTCAGGTACGCAGATGACACAGTTATTCTTTCAAACAGTGCCAAGGGACTAGAACAGTTGATCCTGTCTGTCAAAAGACACAGTGAGGATCAAAACCTATTTCTGAACACAAAAAAGCAAAGATAATGTCCACAGATAAAACAAGATGCCAACCAAAAATTACCATCAGTGATGAGGAGATTGAAAATGTCACAAATTTTGAATATCTTGGCTCCATAATTAACAACAATGGAGACTGCTCAAAAGAGGTCAGAAGGAGACTGGCCATAGCAATGCAGAGGTTAAATAAAATGAAGAAACTGTGGCATAACACCAGCAAATTAATAAAAGTAAAACTTCTGAGAACATGCATCTTTCCGGTAGCAACGTATGGATGTGAATCATGGACCATTACTCAAATATTAAAGAAAAGAATCGAAGCTAAGAGTTACAGAAAAATTCTCAGAATATCTTGGACCAAGAAGAAAAATATAGACATCCTACACGACCTGAACATCGAGGAAAACTGGCTCATAAACAATATCATGTCCCGGAAACTGAAATATTTTGGCCACGTTAAACGTCATAGTGGCTTAGAGAGAGCAGTGATGGAGGGTACGGTACTTGGAAGGCAAGGCAGGGGCCGACCAAGACGACGGTGGACACAGGACATTGAAGACACCTTGAACATGACAATGGATGAGGCAGGAGGGCTGGCTAGAGATCGAGAGTCTTTCAGGCGGGCTGTGATGAGAGCGGCGTTCTGCTAAGGACATGCTACATGATGTCAATACAGATGACTAGATACATCTCACCGAAGATCTTGATGTATTAGTGATAACAGAACTGCATTATAAACACTTTAACAATAAGGAGCTCAAACACATACGTCCATTCGCCATGACACACAATCGTATAAGGCCCCACACTTCTCCTCTAGTTTCACGTGAGCCAGCCAATCATATCGGCTTAACTTCACTCACCCGTCTTTATCAGTGACCCATATAAAATAAACAAACAAAGAGCCCTGTTGAGCTAACCATACAATACTAATAGGCACAATCGTTATGAATTTTAATCATAACAGAGAGGAATAACTCTTCTCTCAGTTCCCTGCAAAATATTAGGCAGGATAATTATACAGAGAATTTAAAAAGCAGTAGACCACAAACTCGGGGAAAGAACAAGCAGGATTTAGAAAGAACAAGATGTGCAGATCAAAAATTTACCCTCAGAAACATAGAGCAGTGCTCAAAATGGCAGAGACAGCTGTACATTAATTTCGTTGATTTTGAAAAGGCTTTTGACAGTATACATAGGGACAGTCTATGGAAAATACTGAGGGCTTGTGGAATTCCAAGCCTCTATGCCAACTTTGAGAAAACAAAAACTATGGTAATTAGCAAAACAGACGATAAATCCACATAAAGATAAGCGTAAATGGGAAAATCCTGGAACAAGTCAAGAGCTACGTATATCTTGGTCATATAATAACGGAAGATGGCAGATGTGAAACAGAAATCAAGAAGAGAATAGGAATGGCCAAAGCTACATTCAACAACATGAAACATATACTGACATCTAAACAGTTATCTCCCAAATTAAAACTGAGAATCATAAAGTGTTATATATATTCTGCATGGTGCAGAAACATGGACGATGTATAAGCATTTGGAAGAAAGAATTGAGGCTCTTGAAATGTGGATATATAGAAGAATGGGGCGTATCTCATGGAAAGATAAGAAAACAAATAAGGAGGTCCTAGAAAATCTAGGTATGAAAAGAGAACTAACGAGGGAGATCAAAGTTCGGCAGCTAAAATACTTTAGCCACATAAAAAGGCATAACACCCTGCAGAAGACCATAATAGAAGGGAGAGGTGAAGGCAAACGTGCAAGGGGAAGACAGCGCTATAAGTGGGAAGAAAACATCAAGAGATGGACAGGAAAGAGTCTTTCAGAGTGCACCACCAAGACAAGAGACAGAAGACGTTGGAGATCCATTACAGCCAACCTTCGTTGTGGAGATGGCAGCTGATGATGACGCCAACTTTACGTGTAGTGTAGGGCAGAGCAACCTAACCTTTGACGTGAAGACAGGAATATTTTTAACAGTCATAGACTTGGTGATGCGACAGACAACAGAGAGCAGTCCAAGAGGAATTAGATGGACTATGTTTTCTACATTGGAAGATCTGGAATATGCAGATGACATTGCACTACTACTAATAGTACTAGCACATTCACATCCAGGAAAAAAAACGGATAGACAATGAGTATAGCCAGCAGGTGCGCCTGAACATCAATCTAAAGAAGATAGAGGTCATAACACTCAATGTGAGCAACCCTGAGCCCATATCAGTAAGGAATCAACAACTGGAACAGACAGGCACCTTCACATACCTAGGATGCATAGTAACACCAGATAGCGGAGCAAACAAAGACATCAACAACAGAATGAACAAAGCAAGAATAGCCTTTTATAGTCTAAACAACATCTGGAAGTCCTCTCAGTACATCACAAGCACAAAATTAAGATTATATCAGAGCTGTGTGCTGTCTGTGCTTCTCTATGGTGCGGAATGCTGGAGAGTAACAGAGAAGGAAATGTCGAAATTGTCCTCTTTTCACACAACCTGCCTAAGAAAAATTCTCCGAATCTATTGGCCGAATACTATCACCAACCAAGTTCTGCTTACTTGGAGCAAGCAAGAGGACATCATAGCTGGCAGACGCTGGAGTTGGGTTGGCCATGTCCTCAGAAGAGACCCCGATGCCATCACAAGAACAGCTATGCTATGGACCCCTGAAGGAAAACGAAAGAGAGGCCGACCAAAAACAACTTAGCGGAGGACTGTGGAGGCTGAGATGCAAAGAATGAACCAGAGTTGGGGTACTGTTCGAAGGATGGCCACCGACCGAGCAAAGTGAGTGACATAATTAATATAAATAAAACTGTGTGGAAATGTCCTCGACATAAGTACAAGACTGTACAGCGACGCTAGAGACCTTTGTATTGATGCCATAACTGCATGAACATATTCTCTATATATATAATTGGAGCTTTCAAGATGTTGAATAAATCGTTCTGCAAATTGTTTAATTAACATGGCCTTGGAGTGTAATTAATGTTTTTCAAGTATACGGCTCTTGGGCGGGTACTTAACAGGACATACCCTTTACTGTGTTTGATTGCCTGATATAAAAAGAATAATTGCCACACCACATATTATATATACACGCCCAGTATGCAAATGAGGAATGGCGTATTAATGGGGGCCAATAGCCGAAGGATCGTGAGTATCCAGTGTAAAAAAAGAATTATTTAAGTCGGCATTTTTCCCAGTACATGTAAATTTTGAAGATGGCGACCTGCATCGTCTGCCGATCATTGTGAAGAAAGGAAGGAACATTTGTTAATTTATTGTCAACTGCAAGTCAAAGTTGAAGTTATTTTTTTGGAAAAGACTTTCCCTGCACTACATACAGTTCCTGATACAAGTTTGATGCCAAAGATGGCGAATTTTTACTTGACCTACCCAGGGAGCTACACAACATAATTAAATGTTATAATTCCAAAACAAGAACCAACATATAACAACTAGAACAAGAACCAACATATAACAACTAGAACAAATTAGAATAACAAGGGGGAAAAAAAGTCAATTCAATATCGGAAGAATTAAATAAAAAACAAACAAACAAAAACCACCAATCCAAAACGAACAAAAGCCTGTCAAATAAAAAGGTGTCAATAGCGAGAGAACGAACGAACGAACGAACTTTATTTTCAAAGGGTTGAGAATTGGGCACGCAGGCCCGTCTAACATTCTGCCCTTCCATTCGCTCACCTTTCATACCGTATCCTTTCAATAGCACATGTATTTTTAGCATTATTTAAGCATACAACATTATCGAGGTAAAATAATAACATACGTTTGTAACATCCAGACATAATTAAATTTAAGGGGGGGGGGAAGAATTATTAATTAAAATACATTAACAAAAATTAATACCTTCCAAAAAAAAATTAAACAAAAAAAAATAAAAAAATAACACACACAATCTAAACCATTCATACAGTAAATAAGACATAATTTGAAAGGTAATCAGATAATGGTGGCATATAATAAGAACTCGTGACATTTTGGAAATCTGCTGAATTAGCTGGGACTTTATGTGTTGTCAGCGCATGCGGAAAATGTTCCCACAGGTGAGCAACTTTGAGTCCCAAGCAGATACTGCCACAGGGAGTGAATTGTCGACGCCTCCACTACACGAGATCCAGTTTTATGACCTATGCTCCTTAGGGAGGTAAAGGGTATTGACTGATAGATGAGAATCGTACATATAGGCCCGTCTTGCATTTTGCCCTTCCTCTTACTCATCTTTATTGCTAGGTATCCAGACATTCTCCAACATACTTAAGGTATTAGTTCAACGGCGATGCAACATTATATGCAACCTCACTCTGATGGTCTCCGAGCTCTCCGGTTTTTCCTGGACCAGCGCACGCACCCCTCTATCGCTACAGAGACTCTCCTGCGCCTTGCAGAACTGGTCCTTCGACTCAATTCCTTTGAGTTCAATGGACAGTTCTTTGACCAAATAAGTGGAGTTGCCATGGGCACCAAGATGGGTCCCAGTTATGCCTGCCTCTTCATGGGCTACCTGGAGTATCAGGTGTGGCAGCAGTATCCTGGACCTTTTCCATTGATGTATCATAGATACATCGATGATGGCATAGGTCTCACCGATATGCCAGAGGTTGACCTATCTAGGTTCATTAATTTCATTAACAACTTCCACCCTGCGATCCAATTCACCTCTCACATCTCCACTGTCTCTGTTAATTTCCTTGACATTGTTGTCCCTATCACTCCGCCCCACCTCACCACTTTGGTGTACTACAAACCCACCGATGCAGTCAGTTACCTCCTTTATACTTCCTCTCATCCTCCGGCTTGTCGGGACTCCTTGCCTTTCTCACAACTTCTCCGCCTCCGTCGGTTATGCCAAGATGATGACAACTTTCTATGCCGAGCACAAGAAATGTTGGACTTCTTCCGTAACAGACAGTATCCAGAAGATGTTCTTACCTCTGCCTTAGAACGTGTTCTCCCTATCTCACGTCTAGAGGCCCTCAAACCCCGCCAAAAAACCTCCTCGGATAGAGTCAAGTTAATAATGACCTATCACCCTCACAGCACTGCTGTCAAAAGGATCCTGTTTCGCCACCTACCTCTCCTCCAAGCTGACCCAGTGGCGCGGGAAGCATTTAGTGAGCCACCCTTGCTGGCATATAGACGGGACAAAAATTTGAGGGACCTCCTAGTCCACAGCCGTCTGAAAACCGTCAACGATGGCCACTTTGGAACCAAGCCATGTAACCGTACACGATGTAAGACATGTCAGTATGTAATCGAAACACGTTCAGTCTCGTTCCCTAACGCCAAGTTCACCATCACCCATGGCTTCACATGTGAGTCACGCAACGTCATTTATGCTATTATATGCAAACGTTGCACCATTACGTACATCGGCCAAACGGGCACACGACTGGGCGACCGATTCTGCAGACACCTCTATGACATCTCTCAGTTTAATTCCACACCTGTGGCCATCCACTTCAATGGCCCTGACCACCACGGTGCCACTGACATCCAGGTGACAGCCATCAGATACTGTTCCTCGGACGCCAACAGTCGGTTTCGCCAGGAACAACGCCTCATCCATCTTATGGGTTGCCTCAAACCACACGATTTGAATACCCAACATTCTTTTCTCTGAGACGCCTTTCTCTATCGAGTCCCTGTTGTATTATGACTTTCTACTTTGATGCGATCACTTTTTATTTTTTTTTATTTTTTTATTTATTTATTTATTTATTTTTTAATTACCATTTTTTAAATTTAATAATTTTATTTATTTATTTATTTATTTTTTTAAATTGGTTTATTTATTTTATTTTATTTTATTTTTTTTTTTAAATTATTTTTTTCCTTTATTATTTTTTATTTATTTTTTATTTATTGATTACTTTTTTCTCACTCTTTTCCAATCCTTGTTTTCATTATTTCTTATTTTTATGTACTATCAACTTCCTCTTTCCGGTTTAGTGGCAGCCATCTTGCTTTGCTTCACATGTGACTGGACTTAATATTAAGGGAGTTTTTTTCTCTTATTTTTATAGTTTTATGTTCTCTACTTAATTCTCATTTTCTTTCCCTCCTGTCTCTTGTTTGTCTGTCCCTGACGAAGGCCTTGTGGCCGCAACGTAGGTTTTTCTTGTCCTTCTCCTTGTAAGACGTATTACTATTTGTGTGGGTGTGTGTGTGTGTGTGTGTTTTTTTTTTTTTTCAACCGATGCAACATTATAAGTAGTATAAAAGCATACATTTACAGTATCTGATTACAATTAAGAAGTAAGGTATATTAAAATGAAAAACTAGATCATCAGACCCTCCATACAGTATATTAGATAATAATAATTCGAAACATAATCCCTTAGGGCGGCATATAATCCGCACTCATAATGTATTTGAACAGCCTACGATTATATGAGTAGGGACTGTGCATGTTTTTCAGGTCATGTGGAAGATTGTTCCAAAGATGAGCAGCTGAGTAAGCCAAGCTCTTCTTGTACAAATCTAGCCTCGGCTTGGGTACCTCTAACTGGTTTAAGCGCTGACTATGTTTTTCATTGAATTTTAAAAGTGGCCACATATACGTTGGAGCATTATGTGACAAGATTTTGTGAGCGAATTTAGCTTTGTTAAAGAGGAAGCGCTTTCTAAGGGGTAATATTTTAAGATAGTTATATAGATCTATACAATGTGTTTGATGTTTATCAGCAACTAGGCATACATTTCGTTTTACTAATATTTATTTGCATTCGATTCTCGTTGCACCACTTAAAAATATTATGTGTGTCTGTTTGTAAAGATAGTTCTAGTGCAGTGCAACTTTTGTCATTAGTGTAAACAGTACAGTCATCGGCAAACAGGTCACAGGATGAATGTTTGATGTGCAGAGGAAGATCATTAATGTATACGGCAAAGAGAAGAGGGCCGAGAATAGAGCCCTGGGGAACACCGATATCGACAACAGTTGGGTTGGACAAAGAATTATTGTAAGACACCACTTGTTGTCTGTCTGTCAGAAATGATTTAATTAACTTCACCAGCTTAAGATTTACTTTCATTGTTTCTAATTTTCTGATTAAAATAGTGTGATCTATCATATCGAATGCTTTTTTAAAGTCTACAAAGATTGCTCCACATAAATTATCGTTATTGATGTTTAGATGCCAGTTCTCTATCATTTTTGTTAAGGCTGTGTGACATGAATGTTTTGGTCTAAACCCCGACTGACTATCAACTAGCAGGTCATTATTGGCTAGGTGTTCTATTACTGTTTTGTGTATGTGTTTTTCCAGTGGTTTGGACAGCGACGATATAAGAGAAATGGGCCTATAGTTACCAAGGTTGTTATTATCTGATGAACCAGGTTTAACAAGAGGGTATACTTTAGCGATTTTAAAGTTAGATGGAAAGTAACTCCTTGCGAGACATTGATTATATATGTATGTTAGTGTATCAGTAATAGCTGGTGCAGCATAACGCAGTATTCGATTACTGATTCCATCAAGTCCCGATGAGTTGTTATCTTTAAGATCAATAAGATAGTTATAAACTTCGTTAACTGTTATAAAAGGAATGTCGCATGGAATGGTGTTAGTACACTTGTTTTTTTCCAGTACATTTTTTCCAGAGAGAGAGAGAGAGAGCAATATTGTACCATGGAAGAAGAAACATTACAAACAACATAGACATTAAACATTGCCACAACAAACGGCAGATAAATTACAGCCTGGAAGAGCCAACACACAAGAAAAACAACAAAGTAATACACTATATGGAATGATGAACACTATATACCCAAATTATAACCCACATGGGGTTGAACCGAGTATCCCTTGCACACAAAAAACACAAGTTTTCAAGTGTGGGGGTTCAAAAACGAAACCAAAACAGCTTGAATCTCTTTACCCAGATGCCAATCCTCACGCCCGCCGAAACATCGATTTGAGGGCTTGTTCCTATAGTCAGTAATGATCAAAAGGGATATTACTGCTACTAGTTTTGTCATACTTCGACTGAGAGATGGAAATAATTAAATTTCTTGGCATGGGGAAGGGTAATGTTTAGCTTTAGTGCCAGCGAGTTCCTATTGTGAAGATCGTTTACTTTGTAGTATAACTTCACCTTAAGCTGCGGGAAAGAGTCATGAGCGGTAAGCGAAATCTCAGTATTCGTTTGTCTAGCTAACGTTAAAATCACTGATCAGGGATTTAGTTATTTAATGTAAAGTGTAAATTGCTGTAGTGTCTTTTGATATTGTATTCTTTGAATACTGCTGCTGTTTCTTGACAAATAAAAAACATCCACTATGCTCAACAACGAAGAACTTTTCTATCCAACTAGATTTGAAAACACGACATTCACTGCCAATTGTCATTTTCTTACTCGCACTTGATGACACCGTGTTTGATTTTAAATGGGAAATAACCAGTGTTGGCACAGCTGGGTATTTTTTTTAACTAGATCTGGGTTTTTTGGCTTCCGCCTGGGTATCTGGGTATATTTTTTCCCCCAAATCTGCATTAATCTGGGTATATTTGACATGGCATTTACAAAACTAAACCTAACCCTAACTGCTGTGAAAGAACACATAACTACACATATTCACTGCGGAGCAAAAAAGCATGAGAAATAGGAAATTACCAGAGTTTGGCAGTCGTGCGATTCTGTGCCAGAAAAACAAGAAAAGTAGTTGATTCACTGAAAGACCTCATTGAGGTGGAGGATGAGACTGGTCTTAGCATGTTTACAGCTGTTAAGAAATTGTTGAGCACAGATGCAATCTCACTTAGTAACGTCTATGGTTTTGCTGCAGACAACTGTGCCACTATGATGGGGATTGCAAGTGGTTTACAGGCACAGCTGAAGAAAGAGATTCCACGTGTCTTTGTTCTCGGCTGTGTTTGTCATTCATTTGCACTTTGTGCAAATTCTGCCAGCAACCACATACCATCTTGGCTTGAAATTTTCATAAAGAATGTCCGCTTCTATTTTTCGCGTTGTAGTAAAAGAAATCTCCAGTTCCAGTTAATACAAGATGTAGTTCAGGCCCAGAAACATAAAGTGTTGAAGCTGTGTGAAACACGCTTGCTGTCCCGTGAAGCAGTCATTGAGAGGATCCTTGACAAGTGACAATTTTCAACAGTAACAAGTTACAACTAACATTTTATATTAGATTTGAGGAACATTTTGTTAATGTAACTACTGTAAATATGTTACTGTTAAAATATCTTATTTTCAAGAGTTTATATATTGGGGTGTTAATAAAATCATTTTTGTATAATTGTGAATTTTTGGTAATAAAAAATAAAATAAAAATGAAGAAATAAATAAAAATTGGTAGCACACAGCTTATTTGTGCTAAAGTTGCACTAAAAGATTGTGTAAGCATCGTCTATCCTGTGTATTTGAGGCATAAAATAATCTGGGTATTTTTGGGTTTTTAAAAGAAGAAAATCTGGGTTTATCTCTAGAACTTGAGTGGCAACAATGGAAATACTTCAAATATGTTTTTGCCCTGCGTGGAATTTTCATAAGTGGGTTGGAGTGCGAGAATTTGTTTCTGCGTGTACGGGAATATTTAAGTCATATTAGGGCCAGATTAAGCTCCTTGGGGGAGGGGGCGCGCCAGATTCCGGCCCCAGGGCCACATATTGGACACCCCTGATGATCGATAACATAGAAATGGATGGCTACTGGTGTGGATTCCATCCGAGTGATGTTGTAGAGTTGTCTGCAAAATCGGTCCCCAAGTCATGTACCTGTTTGGTCAGTGTAAGTGATGGCATATGAAGGCATACATGACATCGTGCAACCCGCTTGTAAAGCCATTAGTGATGGTGAACACTGGCTTTAGGACGTGAAACTCTAGGCATTTGGATGATAGGCTACTATGGCACATCTTGCATTGTGTCAAACTGTCCAGTATTTTCTTTCTTTGTTTTCTCCTATCTCTTTTTTCCTTCAATCTTACCTGTTGTTACGATATATTCCAGCTTACCTGTTGTTACGATATATTCCAGCTTTCCTCTTCTCATAACATGCTCCAAAAACAGTGGATTGCCTCTTTCTAACTTGTGAAATGTATCTATAGATATAGAGGATGCTTATAACAGTGTGAACTTTGCAACATTAATAAACTGTTTAATGGCTTGCGATGTTAACCCTTGGCTTACAAGATGGATAGCAGCTGTCTTAACTGAGAGGTCAGTGGCATTTCGCTTGGGAACATGGACATCAGATCTAATGCTCATTTGCCCGGGACTACCCCTGGGTTCTCCACTATCACCGGTGCTGTTTAATATCTATACAGCAAAAGTTGCCACCATTTAACCAACTGGGTTGGGACGAACACTGACATTTGCTGATGATATACTCATTTACAGAACTGGCTCTGACCGACAAGAAATGGTTAATAGCATACATGGGACACGACAGGAGGTGTCTAAATGGTGCGAGGAAACTGACTCTAATGTCAATCCCAACAAGGCCTGCATGATGTGGTGCTCCTTGAACAACTCCATTGTTTTTTGTTTTTTTTAATGTAAAACTTTTGCCTCGTTTTGGCGAGGCGCGTCCCGTTCAACCTAGTCGGTTATATTAGGGCGCATGTCCAAACATAAAAGACCCTTGGTCTGAGGTATTTGTGAAAGCAGACCTCCCAGATATTACTCTCAATGGACAGAGGATTGAAAGGCAAGAAAAGCTGAATTACCTCGGAGTTACATTTGATCACTGCATCTCGTATAAGTACCATGTTGAGCAAATCACACAGAAATGCAGGAGAGGTCTAGCGGCCCTGAAAATAATGGCAGCAGCGCGTCTGGAGCAGAGATTACTATTTCTTCTTTATCAACAGCTAGTCATATAAGTCTTTGAGTATGGGCTGGGAATACTCACGCTGTCAGTAACACAATGTGAACGACTAGAACGCATTCAGAATGAAGGGATGCGCATAGTCTTGGGCTGCATGCGAGATACCCCCATTGTGACAATGAGGTATTTGCTTGGAGTGCTGTCGATTAAATCCAGATATGCTGTCGTGAGAAATTCTAATCCACATATATAAATTATCAGGTAAATGTAAAGCCTAACACATAAATTCAATAAAAGGAAAGAAGAATGGTAAAGAACAGTGCTGTCACAATGACTGTACTCGAAACCCCCCTTGTTTTCTACTTCGTCTGCAAATTGTAACGTTTCACGTGGATAGTAAAAGCCTACTGCATCAATACACGCTTTCTACGATAAAACGTGTACTGCATTTCTAAGAAAAACCTTGAGATACGCAAGCTGACCTATATTTAAAATTCCATTCATGTCATTTTATACACTACGTTACCATAAACGAACAGACAGATGAACTTAGGATAGAAAGAAAGGGAGGGCTGAAAGCCGGAACGCATGCAACACTAACACGCGTCTCACTATACAATTACTACCATCACGCGTGTAAGGCCACATGCACTAACTTTTTTTCAAATCGACAGTGATAAAAAACACTACCCATACGAGAATTAGGTTTAAAAACTTACAAAACGCTTATTAGGAAATCTGACATTCTACTGTTTTATGTCTGAAATCCTGACATTAGTATGACAGTACCCAGACACCATAAAGTTTGGAAGTGAGGAGGTGGCAACAGCACGACTATCCTAGAAGAAAATGCATATTTTGAACGCAGCCCCTTTGCCCCATTAAATTTATATATTTGGGTTCCTTAGGACTTGCTGACAAAGAATATGTTAAGTGTTACGCAAATAGTCTAGGAATTAACAAATTATAGCCAAAAGAAATAGTGAGGGTGTCAGACAACACCAAAATCAGAATCGCTCAGTGGCAGATTTTGAAACCACCATTGTACGGGAAATAGGTCCCCATGTTAAATCCTATTTGATTGGAGCGCAGTAAATGTAAGGCGAAACACGATTAGTCGGACTACCAATACTAATTTTTTTGTTGTCAGGGGAAACAGTAGTAGAGGTACTTTTTTGAAAAGCTGTGTAAACATGGCACGATTGGTTAGACCCGCCAATATAGGCAATTAGAAGCGTCAGTTCAGCACCACATTTTCAAATAAACTTTCTAAAGCAACAGTGCGTTGAGATTCAGCTTATATTTTTCTAAATAAAAGCCTGAGACAGCGGCAGGTCGGATTTTGTGCCATATTCATTGCCAGTCAACGTAATTGTGTATTATTCCATGAATTGTGGTAAGCTTGAAATATTTGATATCTTTTTAATGAAAATTGAATGTAAATTGATAATTTATGTCTGTATATGTGTGTAGTTCAGTAGCAAACATGAGGCAAAGCCTAGATATTGCTCCAACCTGAACAGAACGTGTCTGAGAAAAGTAAAATTGCATGGAATTGCCTAACAGTACACTGACACCTATCTTATTGACTAGAAGGAACTAATGCTGGAATTGCAGAGGCGTAGTAACCATTAGGGAGGAGTATACTGGTGTAAATTGTTTCAGATGAAGATAGCAGTTGGCCTACCGCTCTGAACTCAGTGTTTGTTATGTATTGTGTTCAGTCTGGAAATAGATTATAAATTAGTTATGAAATAGGAGGTACAACCCTCTTGTTTCAGGGACCGTGGTCCTAAAGTTATTGAGCAGCACCTGGTCTGAGCTTTGCTGAATCTAGAGGCTGACAGCATACTCCTGGGTCCAGATAGTGACCAGTGAGGTGTCTCCAGAACACAGGGAAGCTATCAAGCAGAGGAGTCTTTTCCTGCCGCCATCACGAAAGATAAGCTTCTGTGGCCAGAGAAGCTCAACATTATGTGTCCCCCTCTAAAATTAACATTATAATAAAACAGAGGGAAAATACATTGTGTAAATTGATAGGAACTGTGAACTTTTCCCCCTACTATTTCCAGGATAAACAAACACTTGAAGTCATGATGACAAATAACAACATAGCTTGAAAAACAAAACCAGTATTACCTCATAGTACTACTACACAACTGACACACATAGTATAATATTAATAAAATATGTCACTACAAGGTTCATATTTATAAATTCTGTACATATAAATTGTGATTACATTTGATTGTGATTCCTGGTTCACTTTGTAGTTGAATCAGGATATATATTAGTGAAAGTAATTAATACATATATATTTGAAACTTTACCATAGACTCATTTAAGATAGTCTTATAGAGTGTTAAATGTGTGTGAGTGTCACAGTGTTGTAAAGTGTTGTGGAATAAATTAAATTGTTTATCTGTCTGTTGTTGTTGTGACTTACACTTCATCATATACATACCCTAGACATTCAACGTAGTCATCACAATATTCCAGAATAATTCTGACTGAGGTATAAATGTGGTAGCAAGTAAGGTTATCTGTAAAACACTACACCTATTAGATACAGATACCTTCACAGCTGATCTCAGTCAATACACTAAGTCCCCTATAAATATTTATATCATCCCACTTTACCACATATATTGGGGTCTCGATCCCGGGATATTGAACTTTCTCCTATTATATATATTGGGAATAATAAGAATTAAAAGGTATCCTTGGGTGGAAATAAATAACGTTGAGCTCTCAGTGCCTGTGGTGTCTTTGGATAAGTAATTACAGATTATATTGTTTAGTTAGACATTTTATACATTTACCTGTTAGAAAATGGCGGACCTGGCCAAATTTCGATCTACTGCTGTGCAGACTGCAAAAGAGTTAGGAATGGACGGGCAAATTATGATTGCTTATGTCACTGCTGAATGTGACAAATATATTGAACGGGAAGAAAGAAGATTAGAAAAAGAGGCTGAAAGAAAATTAGAGGCTGAGACTAAGAGGCTGCAATTTGAGGCTGAGGCTAAGAAATTGGAAGCAGAAGACAAGAGATTAGCTGCAGAAAGGGAAGCAGAAGAAAGAAGATTGACTGCAGAGAGGGAAGCAGAAAAGGAGGAGAAGAGATTACAAAGGGAACATGAGTTACGACTAAGGGAGTTTGAGTTTCAAGGCCATGCTCCTGAAAATGGTGCCAGTCCCTTTACCTCTGATGCCACTGCTAGTCAGGGAGCCTCAACCTCAGCTATGAATTTTCATTTAGATCATTTTGTTGAGAAAGACGATGATATTGAGAGCTATCTAAATAGATATGAACTATTAGCTACCACGTATGGGTTAGAAAGAGAAAGGTGGAGCTTAAAGTTATCTCAAGGGCTTCGTGGGGCAGCTTATGAAGTTTTTGCCAAAATGAACAGAGGTGATCAAGAAAATTATGACATGCTAAAGCAGGCTCTTTTGTTAAGATATGAAAAGAACGCAGAATTTTATAGGAACAAATTTAGGAATGCTAAACTACTGTCAGGTGAAACCTATCACCAGCTCTCTGCACGGTTAGAGACATACTTGGAGAAATGGACTTCTCTGGGGAAAACCCAAGATCTTAAGGAAATGGTCCTTATAGAACAATTAAGAGAGTCTATGGCTCCAGACCTGAGAAAGTTTCTCATGGAACAAGGTGCAGAGAGGCTGGGTGAGTTGCTAAATGTTGCTGAAAGGTATCAAGCAGCTCAGGCAGAGGTATCAGGTAATAAAAAGAAACAGGTGGATAATTTTAGGGCACCACAGAACTTTAATAAATTTGATCCTAGAGATCAAAACAAAGGTAAGCACCCGTTTGATAGGCCACGGTATGACAATAAAAATAAAACCCCACAATTCGATGAAAGGAAATATGATGAAAGAAAATCTTACAACCAAGGGAAAAGGTGGTGTAAAAATTGTAAGATGAACAATCATGACACTGACCGTTGCAGAAGGAACCCTATAGTTATGGCCACCCTTCAGGTCAGGTCGACCTCAAGAAAGGAGGAGGATATTCTGTTAGATACCACTCCAGAAGAGATGAGGAAGGCACAGGCTGGGGATAAGACCCTCAAGCCTTGTTTCAGGAAATTGTCAACTTGTCATACAACTCCAGGCAAGGGAGATTTTTACATGAAAAATAACTTGATGTATAGGAAGACTGGAGCTAGATCCAACGGTCAGGGACAGCTGGTACTTCCTAAAAGATATAGGGCAGACTTAATAAGGAGCCTACACGTGAAACAAGATGGGGACCATGAGAAAATTGGTACCATCATCCAAAAAGGGGCTCATAATTATTATTGGACCAAGGCAAGGTGGGACATTGAGACTTTTGTAGAAAGGTGTAGCATAGCACATGAGGGAACACCCACAAGTGAGAACATTGATCAGGACCTGGACACGCCACGGGGCAAAATTAGGCCTGATAATAAAAAGTAAAATAAATTTGATAAAGTGGACCAAATGGAATGGAAAGCCCCTTTTCACGGACAAGCTTCAATTAACTGTTTTACAATGGCCACTATGCGGAGAGTGCAAAAAGATATCTTACCTCAGGATAAGCCGAAAATCCCTCAATCGGACTTAAACAAACTGGAGGAAGAAGATGTAGAGAGGAAATCTCTCATCAAGAATTCTAAGTGGGGAGAAAGCCCCAAGAAAAGAATTGGTAGCGGTCGTTTTGTGCATGATAATTCTGGGAAGAAAAATCATCACTATAGCGCTTCGAGGGGAAGAGACCATACTGGTGCATGGACAAATAGGTCCACAAAATTAAAGGTCCATATGCAACGCTGTTAAGAACGTGGACTGATGAAAAGGCAGAGGAAAATATTACATCCTCATACCAATATGTGAATGAGCTGACCACTCGTTTAAAAACTGGCTGGAAACTTGCCAATGAAAATTTGAGACAAGCCAGGAAAAAACATGCTGCTTATTATAACAGGAAAGCTAAAGACAGATTTGGCTGTGGGAGAGAAGGTACTGCTTCTTCTCCCCGGTAGTCAGAATAAGTTACAAATTGGATGGCAAGGTCCATATACAGTTCTAGAGAAGGTGTCTAGAACAAATTATAAGATAGATAAGAAGGGGAAAGAAAAAATCTATCATGTGAATCTCCTGAAGAAATATTTGGAAAGAGAAAATCAGGAAGAGACACACTTGTTGACCTTGTCCATCGCAATGGAGATGAAAAAGGAACCACTTTCATCATTTGAATATCCATTACACCCCTGTGAGACAGCGGCACAGGTGAAAATCAGTACACATTTAACGAAAACTCAGAAAGAGAGAGTGCAACAGGTTCTAGATAATCATACAGAGGTGTTAACGGATCGACCGGGGCATACAAACTTATTGGAATATGATATGAAACTGATAGACCCCACACCTGTCTGTATGAAACCCTATTCGATTCCTTTTGCTAAGGAGAAAGCTTTGAAGGAAGAGATAGACTATTTGTTGAAGGAAGGAATTATTTCACACAGTGAATCTTCGTATAGTTCCAGTGTTGTACTCTTAAGGAAGCCCTCTGGAGAACATAGACTCTGTATAGATTACAGGAGACTGAATGCTATTACAGAAGGACAGGTGGATCCATTGCCGGATACAAATCAGTTGTTTGCCAGGCTAAATAAAGCTAAATATTTCTCAAAAGTGGATCTGAGTAAAGGATACTATCAGATTCCAGTAAAGCCTGAGGTTAGACCATACCTAGCTTTTAGTACCTCAGAAGGACACTATGAGTTTAACAGATTGCCATTTGGATTGAAGAATGCGCCTAGTGTCTTCTCTAGAATGATGAGAAAATTATTGGACCCTCTGAATAACCCATGCATCACAAATTTCATGGATGATATCCTTATAGCCACAGAAACATTTGAGGAACACATTGACTCTCTGAACATGCTGTTTAATCGACTTAGGGAAGCGAATTTAACAGCCCGACCAACCAAATGTTGTGTTGGATGTAAAGAATTAGAATTCTTGGGACACACAGTTTATCAGGGAAACATGACCCCTGACCCAAAGAATTTAGAGAAACTAAAGAAAGCCCCGAGACCACAAACCAAGAAAGACGTGAGATCCTTTGTCTCATTATGTGGTTTCTACCAAAAGTATATCAAAAACTTTAATTCCATATGTGCACCGTTAACTGATTTGACACGTAAGGGAAATCCAGATCGAATTACATGGACACCACAATGTGAAATCGCTTACCAGGAATTGAAGGAAAAGCTTACAAGTAAACCTATTTTGAAATTACCTGACTTAAGTCAAGAATTCATTGTAAGGACGGATGCCAGTAATATTGGGTTAGGTGCGACTCTGCTACAGAAATCAGATGCATTGGATGGGGAATTAAGCCCAGTGGCATATGCTAGCAGAAAGTTGAATAAAGCTGAAACCAATTACTCAACTAGCGAAAAAGAATGTCTTGCAGTAATATGGGCGATAAAGAAATTCAATATTTATCTGTATGGGAAGGCATTTAAGTTGCAAACGGATCACAAACCCTTGTCGTTTCTAGCGCAGGCTAGACATGAAAATTCTAGATTACTCCGTTGGTCATTACTGATGCAGCCATTTGAGTTTAGCATAGAGTATATAAGTGGAAAAACAAATCTGGGAGCGGATTTTTTAAGCCGCCATCCGTGTGATGACAATCACCCTAAACCCCAGGAAAAATAATAAATTTCTCTATGTGTATATAGAATTATAGACTGACATATAACGTCTGTTTTAAGTGGGGAGAATTTGTCGTGAGAAATTCTAATCCACATATATAAATTATCAGGTAAATGTAAAGCCTAACACATAAATTCAATAAAAGGAAAGAAGAATGGTAAAGAACAGTGCTGTCACAATGACTGTACTCGAAACCCCCCTTGTTTTCTACTTCGTCTGCAAATTGTAACGTTTCACGTTGATAGTAAAAGCCTACTGCATCAATACACGCTTTCTACGATAAAACGTGTACTGCATTTCTAAGAAAAACCTTGAGATACGCAAGCTGACCTATATTTAAAATTCCATTCATGTCATTTTATACACTACGTTACCATAAACGAACAGACAGATGAACTTAGGATAGAAAGAAAGGGAGGGCTGAAAGCCGGAACGCATGCAACACTAACACGCGTCTCGCTATACAATTACTACCATCACGCGTGTAAGGCCACATGCACTAACTTTTTTTCAAATCGACAGTGATAAAAAACACTACCCATACGAGAGTTAGGTTTAAAAACTTACAAAACGCTTATTAGGAAATCTGACATTCTACTGTTTTATGTCTGAAATCCTGACATTAGTATGACAGTACCCAGACACCATAAAGTTTGGAAGTGAGGAGGTGCAACAGCACGACTATCCTAGAAGAAAATGCATATTTTGAACGCAGCCCCTTTGCCCCATTAAATTTATATATTTGGGTTCCTTAGGACTTGCTGACAAAGAATATGTTAAGTGTTACGCAAATAGTCTAGGAATTAACAAATTATAGCCAAAAGAAATAGTGAGGGTGTCAGACAACACCAAAATCAGAATCGCTCAGTGGCAGATTTTGAAACCACCATTGTACGGGAAATAGGTCCCCATGTTAAATCCTATTTGATTGGAGCGCAGTAAATGTAAGGCGAAACACGATTAGTCGGACTACCAATACTAATTTTTTTGTTGTCAGGGGAAACAGTAGTAGAGGTACTTTTTTGAAAAGCTGTGTAAACATGGCACGATTGGTTAGACCCGCCAATATAGGCAATTAGAAGCGTCAGTTCAGCACCACATTTTCAAATAAACTTTCTAAAGCAACAGTGCGTTGAGATTCAGCTTATATTTTTCTAAATAAAAGCCTGAGACAGCGGCAGGTCGGATTTTGTGCCATATTCATTGCCAGTCAACGTAATTGTGTATTATTCCATGAATTGTGGTAAGCTTGAAATATTTGATATCTTTTTAATGAAAATTGAATGTAAATTGATAATTTATGTCTGTATATGTGTGTAGTTCAGTAGCAAACATGAGGCAAAGCCTAGATATTGCTCCAACCTGAACAGAACGTGTCTGAGAAAAGTAAAATTGCATGGAATTGCCTAACAGTACACTGACACCTATCTTATTGACTAGAAGGAACTATTGCTGGAATTGCAGAGACGTAGTAACCATTAGGGAGGAGTATACTGGTGTAAATTGTTTCAGATGAAGATAGCAGTTGGCCTACCGCTCTGAACTCAGTGTTTGTTATGTATTGTGTTCAGTCTGGAAATAGATTATAAATTAGTTATGAAATAGGAGGTACAACCTTCTTGTTTCAGGGACCGTGGTCCTAAAGTTATTGAGCAGCACCTGGTCTGAGCTTTGCTGAATCTAGAGGCTGACAGCATACTCCTGGGTCCAGATAGTGACCAGTGAGGTGTCTCCAAAACACAGGGAAGCTATCAAGCAGAGGAGTCTTTTCCTGCCGCCATCACGAAAGATAAGCTTCTGTGGCCAGAGGAGCTCAACATTATGTGTCCCCCTCTAAAATTAACATTATAATAAAACAGAGGGAAAATACATTGTGTAAATTGATAGGAACTGTGAACTTTTCCCCCTACTATTTCCAGGATAAACAAACACTTGAAGTCATGATGACAAATAACAACATAGCTTGAAAAACAAAACCAGTATTACCTCATAGTACTACTACACAACTGACACACATAGTATAATATTAATAAAATATGTCACTACAAGGTTCATATTTATAAATTCTGTACATATAAATTGTGATTACATTTGATTGTGATTCCTGGTTCACTTTGTAGTTGAATCAGGATATATATTAGTGAAAGTAATTAATACATATATATTTGAAACTTTACCATAGACTCATTTAAGATAGTCTTATAGAGTGTTAAATGTGTGTGAGTGTCACAGTGTTGTAAAGTGTTGTGGAATAAATTAAATTGTTTATCTGTCTGTTGTTGTTGTGACTTACACTTCATCATATACATACCCTAGACATTCAACGTAGTCATCACAATATTCCAGAATAATTCTGACTGAGGTATAAATGTGGTAGCAAGTAAGGTTATCTGTAAAACACTACACCTATTAGATACAGATACCTTCACAGCTGATCTCAGTCAGTACACTAAGTCCCCTATAAATATTTATATCATCCCACTTTACCACATATGCGATGACCCAAGCAAAAGCATATATGAGAGTATCCACAAACAAAAGGCATCCTCTGCATGGTAACATCGCTGACACTAAGGGAGCAAGAATAAAGATAGGAATTTAATGAATGGCACAGGCAGAGACAACGATCAAAAAGGTTGCCACGGTCGACAATATATTCAAGGGTTGAAGAGTGGAGTATGTCAAATGAGAACTGGATTAACTACCAGCATGTCTTCATCAGCCTTGGCAGAGGGTATAGAAATTGGGGGAATGGAAAAGCAGAATTGGAAATTAATCAACTGATACATGATCATACCGGCGATGATGATGCAGTTGTGTATACAGATGGGTCTGTGATCCATGCTGCGAAATCCGGTTGGGGCTTCTCTACTCGGGTGCAGGGCAGAATTGTAGCCGAACATAGCGGGGCTTACAACATAACAACTTCCAGCATGAGAATGGAGGTCGAAGCTGTTACTGCAGCCTTAAGGTGGATATCTGAAACTTCATTTTTTTTTTTCTTAACCAGCGGCACTTGGGTTTTCAGCCCTTCAGCCCAATGACATGTCATTGCGAGGTTGGGGAGCCTGTGGACTTTCCTTCCAACCCGGTCAGGAGCTTCGCTCCTTCCCATCCACAGAGAGTTTATCTCAGGAGCCGTTCAGGTTATTCAGTCAAAATCCCGGTCGGTGACAATCTTTCAAATGTCCACGCCCGGACTTGAACCTTGAACAACTGATCGCCAGTACAATGTGGTAACCATTACATCAGCGCGGCTACCTGAAACTTCATTAACAAAGGCTATCATTGTGTCAGACTCTCAGTCCACGCTTCGGAAGGTTCAAAGTGGTTGGTTGTGGCATGAATGGAAAACATTCATAGAAGCTTCCAGTCTACAAGAGCTGGTGTCGATATACTGCCCATGTCATGCTGGGGTATGTGGTAATGAAAGAGCTGACAGACTAGCATCAAAAGCACCCATAGTGGGGACACTAGATATGGATAAGGGAGATATACTGAGAACAATTAATGATCGCCTGTTAGAGAATGACACTGTAATAGATGAATCATCAAGGTTAAGACTGTTGGAATTTGTCATCAAACGTAAGGCTAGTAGAGATGGACGTATGAGAGGATGCATCCGTCGTGTTTACAACCAGCGAGCTACAGGAACAGTTAGTATTCACAATCTTCGACATATACTGAGGGAGACTGAGCACCTATGGGTTTGCCCGGAGTGCAATGATGTCAATTCTGTATAACAATAATAATAATAATAATAATAAATTCTTTAAGCACCAAACACGGCGCATAAGGCAGAAACCAGTGCTCTCCAGGTTGTAGGTTGTGACGCCACTCTTAGCTCTTGCACACTATTTGATCCCAACGTTCTTCCTTCTCTTATTATTGTTCTTCTAAGTGTTTCTTTTGGTCTTCCTTTTTTCCTCTTATCCTTAGGAACCCAAGTGAGCGCCTGCAGTGGTATTCTGTTGTTTTGCATTCGTATGACATGACCGATATATATATATATATATATATATATATATTTTTTTTTTTTTTATTAATGTGTTTGCTACGTTTCTTTGTAGCACGCCCCTTTCAACCATCTACCATGTACATGGAGTTGTTGGTTATATCAGGACGTGTTTCCTTTATTGTAATATGTTTTTGTTTGTATTTATTTTATACTATATTATCTCTAGTAGGTATTTTTCCTTTTGTAGTTATAGTTCAAGATGGGTTTAACAAACAAAAAAAATCCAAAATATGCTATTTTCTAAGCTGGTATGTTTTTAATTTTCACTGGATGGTTTATTTGGTTAATCTGTATGTCTCTGGGGGGATTCTTTCTCCAGTTTGGACTACTGGCTCGGATCCTTATTTATTTTTTATATGTTAGCTTTAGTTTTTGTAATAGTGTTTTATTAACTTTTGCATTTCTGAAGGGGTCTTTGTGCCTATGAGATTTTCTACACTCATTTCTACCTTGCGGTTACTACAGTATGTCTTAATGTTTTGCCTCTGTTGGTCATATTTCTTGCAGTCCACCAGAAAGTGTCTAATTGTGTTTGGTTCTTGACACTCTTCACATGTGGGTTCCTCAGTCATGAAATATCCAGTTCCAAGCTTGAGCCTTAGCAATTTTTTATTAATTGGTATTTTTAGTTCATCTTTTATTTGACATGTTTTGCTTGGGTTTTTTATGATTTTATATGAGTGTCTGGTTTTTTTACTTGACCGATATATGACCATAGTCTTTTCCTTATATAGTCGGAGACATATTTCTGCCTAGAGTCTTCTCTTATTTGTCGATTAGTCTTGAATTCTTTCCAACTGATGTTCATGAGTTTTCTAAGACAATTGTTCTCGAATGTATTCAGTTTGTTCTCCAATGATTTGTTATTTTCCAACTTTCACAACCGTATGTTAACACTGAGATAACATTTGAATTAAACAGACGAAGCTTGGTATGTATATTCAGTGATCGTAATTTCCAAATGTTAGATAATCTATTGAAGACGCTAGCTGCCAAAGCAATTCTAGTATGAATTTCTCTTGTTGTGTCACCACAATAACGTGAAATAATTTTCATTTGCACATTGGCCTCTTTCAGGACATACTCATTACTCCTTTTGACTGTCCATGGTATTTTGAACATTCTTCTGTAAAACCACATTTCTGTGACTTCTAGTGCCTTCCTCACTTGTTTACCAATTGTCCATGACTCACTCCCATATGTCAGAATTGGTTCTATATAAAAATGAAGAACTCTCTTTCTTACTTCCAATGACAAAGAATTGTTGCATAAAATACTCTTCATTTTTATATAATGCTGCTTTTGTCTGAGAGTATTTTGCTCTTCACTTCTGAGATGCATCTTCCATCCGTGTTATTAATGTGCCCAGGTATTATATGTAAACGTATTAGGGCTATGTGAAATACGATATACCGGAACAGGTGAAATGTATTCTGACAGCCACAAAATAATTTATTTTGGAGAAAACAAACATGAAAGAGGAGTAGGCATAATATTAGATGCAGAAAGAGCAAGATCAGTAAAGGGATTTTGGGCAATATCAGATCGAGTCCTGTTAAGTAAACTGAGTGGTAGACCAATTGATATCAATTTTATACAAATATATGCACCAACAGCAGTGTTATGAGTAAAATTCGTAACATGTCTGTCGATGTTATTAAATGGTTCGACAAGGATTCATATTTGTTTATTACCGGTAGTCCTTGGTAACAGGAAGTTACGTCACTACCTCGAGGGTCAGTTCGCAGACGTTAAGGTCGGGATCCCCAAAAGTGGGCGATCGTCTGCTAGTGTCTTCTGTGTGTTTCATTGTGGCAAGTGGACGTATGTCTCTGAGCTCCTGAGAATTATATGATTTCATGACCAATTCCTATGATGTTCCATCACTAGATCGTCCATATAACTCCGTGAGATGATGCTAGTATATTTGTGAAAGGAATTATGATTTCTGTGAGAACGTGAGTTTCACCCGTGTGTTACCGGGGCCCGAAAGGGGAGCAAAGAACAGTAACACTGTTCCCTTCCATGCATGTCGTAGAAAGCGACTAAGGAGGGTTGGGCATGGGGCTGGTTACCCCATCTTGTAAAAAATTTAAACCACAAAAAAAACTTCAATAAATACGGACAAGTCAATTAAAGAAAATAAAACACAGCCATCCAGGACAGGGGAAGGTCCTCTCGCAGGGAGGCGTATGATGCAACACAGAAAAAGCCGAAAGGAGTCTGTGTTGCTGACTAACCTTCTTTCTTCTATGAGAACTTCCGGATTTTGCACCTGGAATGTTCGGACATTAAACGAACAAGGGAAAGTGGCACAAGTAGCAGCAGAGATGAGGGAATATAAAATCGAGGTTCTGGGAATGTGTGAAACAAAGGGGAAGGGGGTAGACAGGAAGAAACTCATCATAGGTGAATTGGTGCTGTCCTCAGGACATGAAGACGAAAGTTCACACCACAGTGAAGGGGTAGCTCTTATGTTATCTAAAGAGGCACAAAAAACACTCATTGAATGGGAAGCTGTTGGACCCAGAATAATAACCGCCACTTTTAAAACAGCTAAAAAGAAAATATATGTAAATGTCATCCAATGTTATGCACCAACTAATGACAAAGAAGAGTCGGTGAAAGAAGCATTTTATACTAAACTACAGGAAATTATGGATAAAGTAAAAAGAAGAGACATCACAATTTTGATGGGTAACATGAATGCAAAGATAGGTACAGTCAACACCGGATTTGAAGAAGTCATGGGAAAACATGGGCAAGGAATAATGAACGAAAATGGGGAACTATTCTCAAACTTCTGTGCTTCAAATCAACTGGCTATAAGAGGAAGCGTGTTTCCACATAAGAGAATACACAAGGCAACATGGATATCACCAGACCATAGAACGGAAAATCAGATTGATCATATATGCATAAACAAGAAGTTTAGATCATCATTGCAGGATGTAAAGGTATATAGAGGAGCAGATGTGGCATCAGATCACCACCTTCTGATAGCCAAAGTAAAAATGAAACTCAAGAGATATGCAACAATGCAAAATTATAGACAACAATTTAATGTAGGACAGCTAAGAAATCAAGAAACAAGGAGACAAATTTGCGGTCACAGTATCCAACAAATTCCAAGTGCTCCAACAGCTGGAAGATGTAGAGAATACAGAAGACTATTGGCAGCAGGTCAAAACGGTATGGAATGAGACATGTGAAGAAATACTGGGGAAAAGGGAAAGACAACAAAAAGCATGGATAACAACAGAAACCATCAATAAGATAAAAGACAGAAAAAACAAGAAAGCAGATTTAAACACGAGCAAAACCAGAAGTTCCAAAGCCAAGGCTCAAGAAGTGTACACAGAAGCAAACAAAGAAGTAAAAAGAAGTATCAAAAGAGACAAGAGGAAGTATATTGAGGAGTTGGCAAGAGAGGCAGAAGATGCTGCAGCCAAAGGAAATATGAGAGAACTGTATAGCAGCACAAAGAAGCTAACAGGGAAATACAAGCAAACATAAAAGACAAGAATGGGAAACTGCTCAGCAATATACAGGAGCAAATGAAGAGGTGGACAGAATATTTTGTGGACCTTCTCAATAGACCAGCTCCACAAAACCCCCCGGACATCCAGCCAGCAGAAGAAGAGCTACAAATTAACAGGGAAAGACCAACGAAGGAAGAAATAAAGAAAGCCATAAAGCTTCTAAGAGATGGAAAAGCGGCTGGACTTGATGGCATTCCAGCAGAGGCCATAAAAGCAGATATCGACACGGCTACAGAGATGTTATATACATTACTTGGTAAAGTCTGGGAAAAGGAAGAGATACCAGCAGAATGGAAGGAAGGATATCTGGTTAAGTTGCCTAAGAAGGGAAATTTACAAGAGTGCACAAATTATAGAGGAATAATGTTACTATCAGTGCCAGGAAAAGTATTAAACAGGATTATCCTGGAGAGATTAAGAGTCCATAGACAAGAAACTGAGAGATGAACAAGCAGGTTTTCGACAAAACAGATCATGTACAGACCAGATAGCCACTTTGAGAATAATAGTTGAATAAATTCTGGAATGGAATTCACCACTATACATCGGATTTGTGGACTACGAAAAGGCATTTGACAGTGTAGACAGAGAATCACTTTGGAAATTGATGAGGCATTATGGAGTTCCCCTGAAGATCATTAATTTAATAAAGAAAACATATGAAGATATGACATGCAGAGTTCTTCACGAAGGACAGCTTACAGAACCGTTTGGGATAAGAACAGGAGTGCGACAGGGATGCCTCTTGTCTCCATTTCTTTTCTTACTAGCAATAGACTGGGTTATGAGATCATCAACAACCCATAACAGAAATTGAATCCAGTGGACTCTGACTAAGCAGTTGGATGATCTGGATTTTGCTGATAACTTGGCTCTTCTGTCCCATAACCGTAATCAGATGCAGGACAAATTGAAAACACTCGATGAGAGGTCACAGCAATTGGGTCTGAAAATACACAGGGAAAAGACAAAAATAATGAGAATAAATGCAGGTAATGATAACAGGGTTGAACTTGAAGAAACACCAATACAAGATGTAGAATCGTACACATATCTTGGCAGCAATATAAACAAAGTTGGAGGGACAGACAGCGATATCAAAATAAGAATGCAAAAGGCAAGAGGAGCTTTCATTTCATTGGGAAATGTATGGAGATCAAGAGAAATCGGATCCAAAACAAAAATAAGAATCTTCAACTCAAATGTGAAGTCAGTCCTATTGTATGGCTCTGAGACACGGAGAACAACAAAGACAACAACCAAAAAGATACAGACGTTCATAAATGGGTGCTTGCGTAGAATAGAGGGATTAAAATGGTATGAATAGGTTACCAACGTGGAACTGATGACAAGAACTAGACAAGTGCCAGTGGAACAAGAGATGAGAAGAAGACGATGGCGATGGATAGGACACACACTGTGGAAGCCTGTTGATAGCATTAAAAAGGCAGTCCTTGTTCTGGAACCCCCAGGGCAAGAGAGGCAGACCAAGAAGCACATGGAGAAGAGAGCTGGAAACAGAGGTGAAAGTGATGAGGCGAACGTGGAAAGAACTTGAGATGATGGCACGTGACAGGAGGACTTGGCATGTGTTTGTTGAAGGCCTATGCTCCTTTGGGAGTGGAGGGTTATGAATGAATGAATGAGAACGTGAGTTTGAACTAAATTAAAATGTGTAAATCTGTCGAGGACAGTGTTCTAGCTACAGACGGTACAGAGCTATACTAAAGACTGTAGATGTGACGCCATAATGTATATGGATTTCAGATTATCTATGTGGAACAACGTTGAGTAAAATAAACAGTGTATTGATTGTCCACTTGGCCTTTGTGGTGACAGTTATAACTTGAGTTGAATGGCTGTGTGCGTTGTCGACCATTTCTACCCCTAGGTGATATTGGCCAGAGTAGCAAGACGTCTACTCAGAACATATAAATAATATTATAAAGACACGCAACAGCTAAAATGGGAGCCTCAAGCCGGGATCTGAATCAAAGATAAAATACTGATGTCAGGACTAATTTTTTCAAGTCGTGGGACTACATTTTCTGAAAAAAATCAGAAATTTTCAAAATTGCGGTGTGCGTCGTCTGCTGACCTGTGTGTGAGGTTGAAAGAACATTAATTGCTGTTCTATTTTCAAATATCGACTTCAAAAGCTGAAGTTAATGAAGGGAAAAGACTTGCCTAAGAAATTTACATTGTCAACTTGAAGTTTTATGCCCGATGGTGGCCTGCAATCAAGATTTGTTCACCAAGTATATCAAGAAGACTGTGGTGAAGTGGGATGTTATAAATATTTATAGGGGACTTAGTGTACTGACTGAGATCAGCTGTGAAGGTATCTATATCTATTAAGAGTAGTGTATTATAGATAACCTTATTTGCTACCACATATCTATATATCTCAGTCAGAATTATTCTGGAATAGTGTGATGACTACGTTATGTGTCTAGGGTATGTGTATGATGAAGTGTAAGTCACAACAACAGACAGATAAACAATGTAATTTAATCCACTACTCTTGACAACACTGTGACACTCACATACATATAACACTCTATGAGAATATCTTAAGGAGTCACTGATAACTTTTCAAATAACAATATGTATTCATTGCTGGCATGAATGAATATGTGTCCTGATTCAACTACAAAGGGAACCAGGAATCACAATCAATTTAAATTACAAGTTATATGTACAGAATTTATCAATATGAATATTGTAGTGACATATGTTATTAAAAATATCCTATGTGTGTCAGTTGTGTAGTAGTAATATGAGGTAATACTGGTTTTGTTTTGTTCAAGCTCTGTTGGTATTTGTCATCATGACTTCAATAGTTTGTCTTTAGGGACTAGTATTGGAGATGTTCTCAGTTCCTGATATTAAGACAATTAAATTCCCCTCTGAATGTTATTTTTACAAAGTCATTTCAAGATGAGGGGACATAATGTTGAGCTCAGCTGGCCAAATCAGCTTATCTTGCGTGATGGCGGCAGGAAAGGACTCCTCTGCTCGAATTCTCCCCTGGGCTCTGGAGACACCTCACTGATAGCTAAAAAGACCAAGGAGTATGCTGTCCGACTCTGGATTCAGCAAAGCTCTGACCAGGTGCTGCTCAATACCATCAAGACCACGGTCCCTGAAATCAAGAAGGATGTACCTTCTACTTCATAACTAACTTATACTCTCTTTTTACACTGATCACAATTGTTAAACTCTTTCTTTGTGTGTAGTTGTTAACTCATACTGGCTACTAGTTGTTGAATCATGCTTTATTTGCTAAATGATGTGAATGTCCACCAGTGGATAAATGTAGATGTTGGGACTGGTGTAGTAAAGTGTAACGATTGTCAACTCATCAAACCCAGCACAGTTTTGGTCATACAGGTCATCTTGTCCTGGAACGTGATGAGGCTCCGACAAGAATGTGAGTGTAAACAATGAGTGTGTATCTGAATGTCAGTACGCGAATGGTAGAATGATTCGATAGAGTTGACAGGTTGGTAGTACATCACTCATACTCACACTGTTCGAATTCAAGAAGTACTGGAACTACGGTGGTCTTTTTATAACATTTAATGGGACGCACACTTGGACAGTACGTGTATGGTTACAGGAACAAATGTCGACATAGACAGCATAATGTTGATCACAGGAATATCATCTTAAGTTAGCATTCATGCTTGGCAAATATCATAATGGAGCATTCGTAAATAAGCATTCAGCGTTCCATCATGTAAATCATCTGGCTTTACTGACTGGGCACGTCAGACCATAACCAATACATAGGAAGGCTCCTAGACCTAACCTCGTCTAGCGAATATTCCTTCACGTAAAGTTCAATATATATATATTTCATAATATAGGAATCCCAGACATGGGTTCTCACATGTAGCAGTGATCTCTTGGTTCATCGAGCGATAGTACAGGCATCCCTTTTTCTCACTCGATAAATACAAAGTATATGAATTTCAACATGGCTGTTCTCTCTCTCGTGAGCTTCACTCACTATAGAATATAGACCAAAATTAGTCATTCATTAAATGTCCTCATTTCTTCATAGGTTCTCATAGAGGTAATTGAATAATATCATACAATCCAGTGCTGATACATAGGAATGTCTTCTTCCTTTGAATGGATATTCTTTTTAAAAGTACCACTGTGCATCTGCTTATCAACAACGATGGCGAAGCCCAAGTTCATAATAAATTGTGGTTTTACCTTTTTATGCGAAATATAACTTTGCCATTCCTTGGCAAAAGAGAATAAACACTGGGGTAAAGTACATACAACATGTCTAAATGATTATCACTTTTCCCCATCCATATATAGATCACTATTTCGGCAAAAAGCCTGCTACAACAAAACTCGGCATCCTCACAGGATGACAGCCATGGATCACCCCCCTTGCTAGCGATACTTCCGCTGCATTGTTACGGTATATGATATTAACGCCGTCTGCTAAAGGTTACCAGACGTGCAATTATAAAGGTTAAGACATTTAATATATTGCGATAGATGTTTCAATTAATGAACGCTTTATACACGATCGATTATGACGTGTATAGCGTTGTTTAGGACACAGTCGGTAACTAAGAAACGCTACCCTTTTCACATTGACCGTCAAGCTGTTAAGACGCGTCTGACTCTCCTTCCAATGTTGGGCATGGTATTGCCATACAGATATATTTTATGTAAGTACGGACATGGGTCAGTCCATTGCTATTACGAAGATTTGAAATGATTAAAGGTCAGTACGAAGTGAAAATTAAGGAAGGATGAATTACAGTCCATAGTATTTGATTTTGCCAGACTCATAGACTCACTGTCGGCCGTTGGAAACCCCAACCGCGCGTGCATACAGCTATGACAATCTGCATACAGTAATTTGATTATTGGACAAGGACTGATAGGATATCTACATATCTATGCCATATATTTTCAAGTTATAATATGTACCTTTGTGATCAACATGCATGAATCGTCTTGACGTGTAATCTGTATTAAATAATTGTGGACTCAATGGAACCGACTTGTCACATCAATCGTATTCCAAGTCATTCAATTATTGTTCAGAATCTTCCACCCCTGCATTCGCGTAATCTTACATAGAAGGCACGATACACGATCACTCAAGAATATCAAGAAGATAAAACAATGGCCAGAATTTATAACTACTTTATTGACATTACATGGAACATTGTTCAGAGCTAACCAAACCACTACTTGCAACACGACCACTTCCACTTGCAACAGTGGTGTCCGGTGTCTGGGGATCGACAAAAAAATTTCTGAATGACTTTCGAATGAAATGTTTACGATCAAGTTACGATCACATGATGTGCTGAATTATGACCTATGACGCAGTACTCAGTCTAATGCCTAACAACGCGACGTCACTGAAATTTGTGTAGGTGAAACTATCGGAGAAAAACTGAAGTCGTTCTTTTAAGCCTAACCAAGGGAAAAATAAGTCATTTGAAGCAGACACAAGAAATGGACTACAGGAGCAGGCAGTCAAGGGCATTAGCCTAGCTGTTGACGACCTATAGCACTGACCGAAGCAACGGGAAAGATAAGTCTAGCTGTTTAAATTGTCGTCATTGCAAAACCGTAATACTGAGTCCATTTCGCTTTGATTAGGCATGTCTATGTATTTTCATGTATATATGTTAAATTTGTTTTCCATCGTATGTATTTGTTGTTAATTCGTGGGCCGGTTGGAGAGGGAACTGAAATCTCTGGGAATGTCGCGAACAGCTGACCACCTAGATTTCAGTCGTTCTTAGGGAACTTAAACGATCGCACTTTTGGAAGCCCATTGAGGTTGCCATTGGACAGTCTGTCCAAATTTGCTACCGTTTGACAATTTGCGTTAGCTGTACTGTCCCGTAGATAATTGGTGTATTTTATTCGTATTCAGTTAATAATTTTATTCAGTTCTGTACCATGTTCGTCACTATTTCGTCCATTCTCCTCTGACTATCATTTATTTTATGATTATTAAATTTTCGTCCGTTATGAGTCCTGTGACGTCATCATTTTTCGCAGTCATTTTTTTTTTTGTGTACTTTGAATATTAAGTTGACCTCGGGTCAGACCATGACCTTTCATTTGGTCTGTGACATTTCCGCTTATTTTATTTAGTTCATAAATTCATTTTTAATTGTGAAAATGTCTTGTTTGCGTCTTGACATTGTTTGTACCCTTTAGTTGCATCATTGCTTGTCTGTCCTCATGATATATATTTATATTACATTAATAATATGCTATTATATGCAATAATACACTTGTAATCTAATTTAATTAATTTTTTCTGAAATTTAAGGGTAATATGGGACATTGCATAATTATGCAGTGATAGTCCAAGAAAGTAGCACTACAATTTATCATAGATGCCTAGGGCATAATAATATAATATATATATTGACAAAATAAATAATCTTATAGCTACCTTTGAGGTAATAGACCCATTGTATATTATTTAATATACTTTTCTGGTACTAAGAGAGTGACTTAGTACATTGAATAATATAATTACTAGGAATTATACCCAACATTATTGGATATTGAGGTTAATTGGGTGATATAATTACATTATATTTAACAGATATCATAACTATTTATGATATAGTATTATTTAGATACAATATTGTTACAAAATATTGTCTATTAGGTGAACTTAAACATTAAGTTCAATACTATTGTGATTACTTATATTGAATATTTCTAAGTTGAGTAAGTATAATAATTACTCTGAAGCTACTATTGACTATTTTAATCAGTAATTATCAATAATTACTTACAGATAAAAGTCAAAATGCTTACTATAGACCATTTCGTTAAAATTGGCCGTGATTATGGCTACAAATCTCAAGAACTTCGTCAGTTTGCTGAATCAGAACTCGAAAAATATGAAAGAAAGGAAGAAGAGAAAAAGGCTGCATTAAAGAAAGAGGAAGAGGAACAAAAGGCAGCATTAAAGAAAGAGGAAGCAGAACTTGAGATGAAGCAAATTGCCAAGGAAAATAGGTTGAGAGAGATTGCTCAACGTGAAAGAGAAGAGCAAAGAGCAATCTCCAGGCAGGAAGAAGAGAATAAATTGAAACGAGAGGAAATTATTTTACAACAAGAAATGGAATTGGCGCGTATTAAATTGGAGACAGCAAGATTACAAGCACAAAATGCTGATGCAAACCAGAATAATAACGCACAAAATGGATCATCATCCAGCCAGCCTAAACACTTCTACAACTTTAAACTACCCATTTTCAACTTGAACGTCGACGACCTTTCATCGTTCCTGGCACGTTTTGAACAGACTTGCAAAACAAACCATTTGCCTGAAGAGTCATGGGTACTCAAGTTAAATGAATTCTTGGTTGGAGAACCACTGACAGCTTCTCAAAATGCTGACCCATCAATAGCTAATAACTACGGTGCTATTAAGTCCTTGCTTCTACGAAGATTTCACCTGGACGAGGAACACTGTAGGTTGAAATTTAAGGGAATTCTACCTGAATCTCCAAGGGATTTTGCTGGATTCATTGCGAATATACGCAATACATTTAATAGATGGGTTGAACTGGCAGAAGTCAACAAATCATACGACAAATTAGTTGATTTACTACTACGAGATAAGGTATTATCTTCAGTTAGCCAGCCATTTTTTGCATATTTGCAGGAGCGTAAACCAGGTACTATGGATGAGTTAGAAAAAATTTCTTTAAACTACTGTTCGGCACACCCGAATGCAACCATTTCTAACTCCTCATTAAGAGAACCTCTACCTGTGGCGTCTAATATGGCCTACAATCACAATAACAAACAAAGACATCACAGTGTAGACAGAAGCAGGTTCCAAAGAAATCACAATGTTAACTTTCAGAAGGGACATAATAATGATTTCAACAATAAAAATGAGTTCAACAGAGGTAGATCACGAGATAGAAATTATTCACCTCAAACAAACTACCACAATGGTCAACATAACACTCATTATAATCGATCACATACTCCCAATGATAATAGTAACTGGAAGGGTAATAATCATGGCTCGAGACATCGAGATAATAGTTACTATAGAGGACGACGAGATAATTCTAACAATTATACTCGGAATCGATCTCATTCTCGGGGATCATCTCATTACAACCATAATACAGGGGCGGCAGTTACAAATAATACTACCCCTATAGCTCAGGTTCCACTTGACAATAATACAACACAGTCTTCTGCTGCATGTTTTGCTATTAATTATAATGTGGCAAATAGTTGCCAGCAATGCAATCTTATTTTTCAGAAGGCGAAAGAAACAGTGCTTAACTGCGGACATATTATACCACAGGTAGGTCTTGCAGTCAACGATGGAACAGGCCTACTAATTTTTAACAGGGGATTAGTTAATGGATCCGTCGTCTCAGTATTGAGGGATTCGGGATCCACAACGATTGGTGTACGACAGTCGCTGGTACATCCCAGCTGTGCAACGGGGGAATATGTTCGTTGCATGACGTTTGGTGGAACAATAGAGTTTTACCCCACAGCTATTATTCATGTCAACACTCCTTTCTTCACAGGAAACGTAAAAGTATGTATGCTAAAAAAGCCTATAGCTGATTTGATGGTTGGTCGTATACACGGCAGTAAAGATTGTACTCCAGATGAGATTATAGAATGGGAGAAACATAACCTATGCACTGGAAACGCCGTGACGACTAGAGCACAGACTCAACTCATGGAGAAAGTTGATGATAATAAAATGGATGCAGACAACCAAGAGGAATTTGTAGTCAATTCACCTATTGACAGGGAAACATTTGCAACCAAACAAAAAGAGGATAAATCTTTAAAAAAATTTTTTACGTTGGTTGATAAAGTTGACAATCTATCCTCAGGTAATAATAACAAACATTGTTTTGTTATTAAAAATGGCATATTGATTAGATGTTTTAATGACAAATCACAAATGAAACAACAAGTTATGGTCCCATATACTTTTAGACGGTACATTCTTCAACATGCACATGACTCACATTGTGCTGGACATATGGGATATACTCGAACACGATCTCGAGTACTGTCTTCATTCTTTTGGCCAGGGGTGTCAAGAGATATTTCGCAGTATGTACGTTCCTGTACTACATGCCAAGAAGTGAAAGCACGTGGAGCTTTTCACACGGCGCCTATTCAGGCTTGCGATATCTCAGTGAGACCTTTTGACAAGATGGCAATAGACATTATTGGTCCATTGCTACCATCGGCCAGAGGACATAGATTCGTCCTTACGTGCATTGATTTGTGCACACGATGGCCAGAAGCTATCCCATTAAAGACCACCACTACCACAGATGTAGCTGATGCACTACATCTCATCTTTTCTAGAATAGGGTTTCCTAGAAAACTTTTATCAGACCATGGGTCACAGTTTATATCTGACACCATGAAGGAAGTCATGAAAACTTGGGACATTGATAGAAATTTAAGTAGTATTTATCATCCGATGAGTAATGGTGCGGTTGAAAGACTTAACCGTACACTTAAACAACTACTACATAAGGTTACTGCTAAGCACCCTCATGACTGGGACAGAGCACTCCCAGCTGTTCTATTTGCTTATCGGGAGGTACCGCATGAACAAACTGGCTTCTCTCCCTTTGAATTAGTTTTTGGTGCTCCCCCAAGAGGTCCTATGGGACTAATAAAAGACTTATTAATTGACGACGAGATGACTCAGGACACTCAGTCATCTTACGAGTACGTGATTAATCTTCGGAAGAACATTATTGAGTCTTGCCAGTTGGCAACAGCTTCTTCTGAGGCTGCAAAAGCTAAGGCTCGATCTCTACAAAATAAGTCTCGACGATTACGCCAATTATTCCCAGGCGACGAGGCTTATGTGTTACTTCCTCACAATAACAATAAATTATTGATATCTTGGAATGGTCCTTACAAAGTCATTGATAAAATTTCCGACGTCGATTACGTCTTAGATATCAAGGGACACAAAAAGATATTTCATATTAACATGCTCAAGCAATTTCATACACGTCCTGAACACTTACAGTCAATTTTTCATGAACTAGATGACAACACAGTATCCACTTGTCATTATACTAACTTATCTGTCATCCAGGAAGAAGAATCTTCTTTTCCTGAGGTACAGTTACCGTTACCTGTACCAGTAGTTCAACCTACTGAATCTTGGCGGGATGTAACCATCTCTTCAACGGTTACACCGCAACAGCGTCTACAGATTGCTAATCTATTACAATCTTATCCAGATGTGTTGACCGACGTTCCGGGTCGCACATCGGCTATCAGTCATGACATTACTCTCAATGATGATACACCTATTCGTGTACATCCCTATTCTGTTCCTTTACATTTCCTTGCTAAAACTACTAAGGAACTTGAACAGATGTTGTCTCTCGGAATCATTGAGACTAGTAATTCGCCATTCTCTTCTCCATTAGTGATTGTCCGGAAGAAGGACAATAACATTAGACTATGTGTTGATTATAGAAAATTAAATGCTAAGACTATAGTTGACAGCGAACCACATCCACTCATTGACGACTTACTGCCACGTCTATCTAACGCAACTATATTTAGTAAGATAGACTTAACAAAAGGTTATTGGCAGATACCACTGACCGAAAAGGCTAAGTACTACACCGCATTTTCCACGCCACAAGGTCTATACCAGTGGAACGTGATGCCTTTTGGGCTTGTTAATGCGCCAGCTACCTTCATTCGCCTGATGCGACAAATTTTATCAGGTAGACCAGACGTTATTACATATATTGACGACATATGCTTGTTTAGTTCGTCGTTTGAGGAACATGTTTTGGGACTTAGATATGTTTTTGACACTCTAAGGAATTATCATCTAACTGCTAAACCTACAAAGGTGCAAATCGCGTGTAATGAGATAACCTTTTTGGGACATATCATTGGATCGGGATATATCCGAACGTTACCTAGTACAGTCTCAAAAATTCTAAACATAGCAGTTCCTCAGACGAAGAAACAGGTCAGGAGTTTGTTAGGACTTGTTCAATATTACAGTAGATTCATACCAAACTTGTCATCCATCACGGCTGTATTGTCTTCATTGTTAAAAAAAGATATGCCGGTGAAGGTGACATGGACTGGTACATGCAATGAAACTTTCAACAAAATTATAAATTTGTTCTCACATGAACCAATTTTAAGACTTCCCGATGCTTCCAAAAGATTTTTCTTACGAACAGATGCTAGTAACTACGGCATTGGTGCATGCCTGCTCCAGAACCATGACGGCATTCTACACCCCACCTTATATATATCAAGAAAGCTGAAGCCGGCTGAAACAAAGTATTCCACAGTCGACAAGGAACTTTTGTCTGTGATCTGGGCAATAACGAAGCTGGAGAAATTCTTACTCGGTGCCCCCTTTACCATACAGACGGACCAACGTGCGGTCGCATCCTTGCGTCGATCCAACCACAAAAGCCAAAAACTTGCCAGATATTCAATCATCCTACAGCCATTCGAGTTCTCCATTGAACACATACCTGGCACTGAAAATTGTGTGGCAGATGCGTTGTCACGTAATCCTATTGACGACGAATAATCAACATTGACACTCTTAAACTACATCAATCAGAACTACATTGGATTGAACGATGTATCAACTATAAAGGAACTAACCTTGCCTTCAATTCAAACTTTATAAACACTATATGCATCACAGAATTGAACGACAAGACAATCAAGGTATATATACTTACATTCGAACTTCGTATAATATCCATACACGATATACGAATATCATTGAACAATCATGGAATAATATCTGACGACAAGTCGAACTTATTATCCTATGGACTCTTAATTCTTCGATGCAGTTATAAATGACATTTCTTTCCGACGTGGACATTTGAACACTTTTGCCTAAAAGAATTCATCAGGATCAAGACTACGGATGGATCATCATATCCTATACTAATTAATTAGTTAACTTAACTTCTTAATTGAATTATTATCAATAAAATGAAATGTGAGAAAAAAAAATGAAATGAAAGAACAAAAAAAAAAGAGAACGAAATACTAAAAGAAGAAATTATGAAAAGAGAAAATAAATCTCACACAAGTATTAGATTAATATTTTTTTTTTTAATGTACCTATACATTATTTAGTTAGTTAAATTAGATAGTTATTATTCACTAACACTTAACACACACAATTAAGTTAAAACTTATATTCGAATTTCTTTCTATTTCTTCTTACTTAGTTTGTCTTTTCTTCTCTCATAACATCGCGTGAAATTAGAATCTTAATAATTTAACTCTTAGTTTAATTAATTAATTTAATTTTAATTAGTCAAATTAATTCATATATGACATACTAATACGACAGACCTTACTTTAATTTAATTCTATCATTCACTATTAACATTGGACATTTATTTAGTTGATATAATGACATGTATAA